>JAOANR010000008.1:39704923-39922778 GCA_030278955.1 Hygrophila difformis | reverse complement strand
AACCACAGTTTAATCTAAAATGCGTCTAAAATCAGATTTAATTTCAAAAATTCCGAAATTTCGCGTCTGACTCCAAAACGTCAAGATCTACAACTTTTGTGTTTTAACTTTTTCAATCCGAGATACCTAAATAGGTCAAAAACACTAATTTTCACAAAAGTATAAATCTGTCCGAATTTCCTAGGTCACAGTTTAGAGATTTCGAATTCTACCATAGCAAATCAACTCCAAAATTAACGAAATTTGACAGAGATCATTTTAAGACATATATCTACAAGTTTCATGTTCAGTAAAAGATCTAATTCATCCTATTTCTATTGTCAAAAACGCCAACAAGTTCGGGCCAAGAATCTGTCAAGATTTCGAGATCCACATCCTAGCAGTTCGGTTTCGGGTGGATTTCATATATCAAATCATCACGAAAAATTCTGGAAATTTACGGAGGTGTTCTTAACGCATAGATCTACAACTCTTATGTTCAACACTAAGCCTAGATCGGTCTAGATCCAAGGTAGAAATCACCAACAAGTTCGAACTAAAGTTCTGTCACCGTTTCAAGATCTAAACTCAAGGCAGGTCTGTTTGTGGTCGTTTTCGGATATCAAAACACGATGAAAAATTATGAAAATTTTACAGTACATAGATCTGTGTCTTAGGAACGTTTTTCATGTTTTAAGTTTTTCCGTTTGAAGTCGTTTTAAGGTTCGGAAAAATTAGACAAAACTGTTGCGCCGTTAAAAATCACATATGGACAGATTTACGAAAGATTTGCTCAAGTTTCTAGATTTGAATATTTTTACTACTCCCAAAACCGTGTAAGCGTTAACTTACTGATTTACAGATGTCTCGGCTCGATGATTCGGAGGCGTGGCTTCCCGATCACCGTTTCTCCTCTCCGTTCGTCGGGTTCTACGATCTAGATTCAATACGGGGTGTAGAAAGAAAAGAATCGAAGTTAGAATCCCTTTTCGGATTGAAACGTGAAAAGATTTGTCGGACTAGAGCTTACCACAACGTTTGGAGACCTTGGATTTTCGTCCAAAGCTGCTGCCTCCGTTTGGTGCTTTCCGTCGACTCCGAATTTAGGGTTTCGAACGTATAGAAGATTGTAGGGTTTTGTAAACTTGTTTGGGGCTCCCAAGAGGGTTTATTTATAGATATTTAAGACCTAGGGCGTCCAAGATCTGACCCCAAGCGTATTGAGTCGAGATATGTTCAACCGAAAGTCGAAAAATCCGCGTTCGGGCGAGAAAATCGCGGAACGGCCGCAACTGCCAAGTGGCGCGCTCTTGGCGCGGTGAACCCCTAAAGACCGCGCGGCGACCGCGCCGTCCTGGCCTGGACTTCGGTCTGGGCCGGGTCGTGCGATCCGTCGGGCGTTTCCTCCTCTCTTTCGGACTTCTATCCCTCTATGTTCCCGGATTCGGATTTCCGGGGTATCTTCGGGCTCCGATTTCCTATCTTAATTTTATTCGGACCTAAATTTATGTTTGGACTCGAGTTATTGAGTCCATCGATGTCGGGTCCCCGTGTAACCGTTTATTTAATTAAATTGTCTCCGGCTTCCCGGGTTCTTGGAATTTTGATTCATTTTTAATTTAAATTTCATTTCTCATCTTTTATGATTCTTTATCCCTTTATCATGTTTATTATATTTATTTATTTATTTATTTTATTTATTGCATTTATTTTATGTTGGAAAATTCTCGGGTATTACAAGATTCTTTAGAGAAGTTCAAAAGTATTATTGGGATGACCCCTTTCTTTTCAAATTTTGTTCTGACCAAGTTATCCGACGCTGTCTTCATGAAAAGGAAGGAAACCTTATCATAAAAAAATGTCATGAGAATCCTTTAGGAGGACACCATGGCCCTTCTAGAACAGCCAGAAAGGTTTTAGACTGTGGATTTTTCTGGCCATCCTTTTTATGGACTGCCAGAAATTTATAAAGATGTGTGACAGATGCCAAAGATTGGGAAATATCTCCATGAGGGAAGAAGTGCCACAAAAAAGAATTCTGGAGGTAGAAATGTTTGATGTCTGGGGAACCGATTTTATGGGACCTTTTCCTCCTTCATATGGTAATCACTACATTTTAGTAGCTGTAGACTATGTCTCTAAATGGGTTGAAGCAGTAGCTTTACCTAGTAATGAAGCCAAACAAGTCACCAAATTCCTGCAAAAGAATATTTTCACCAGGTTTGGGGCCCCTCGCGCTATAATTTCGGATGGAGGATCTGACTTTGTGAACAAGCTTTTTGAGAAATTGCTTAAGCAATATGGCGTGCACCATAAAGTTGGATCACCATATCATCCTCAGACAAGTGGGCAAGTGGAGGTATCCAACAAGGAAATAAAACATATTCTGCAGGCATCCGTGAATATCACAAGGAAGGACTGGTCTAAGAAATTAGATGATGCCTTATGGGCATATAGAACTGCTTTCAAAACTCCTATAGGAATGTCTCCCTACAGATTGGTGTTTGGAAAAGCATGTCATCTTCCAGTTGAGCTAGAGCATAGAGCATATTGGGCTATTAAGATGCTTAATATGGATATTCAACAAGGACAGGATAAAAGAAATTTTGATTCGTCCAAAATGGAAGAAATGGGATTGGAAGCTTATGAAAGTAGCAAAATTTATAAAGATCGAACAAAGAAAATTCATGATGCAAAAATAAAACACAAGGAATTTTATGTTGGTCAAATGGTTTTGCTTTATAACTCTCGTCTCAAGTTGTTTCCAGGTAAACTTAGATCAAGGTGGACAGGTCCATTTCCTGTTGTAGTAGTTCATGAAAATGGGGTTGTCACGATCATGCTCAATGAAGGAGAGAAGACAGTCAATGGCCATAGATTAAAGGAGTACATTGGACAACAAGATTTGAATATTCATACAGAATATTTGGACAATCCCTGATTTCTGTTGATAATAAAAAAAGGGGGGGGGGGGGGGGGGGGGGGGGAGATGGGAAAACTACCCAAGTTAACTGAGTAGTATCACCCTTATTTTATTTTTAATGAGACTAATTCTCTATTTTTTTATTTCAGGATTGAAAAGGGGAGAATATGTGATGAATCAGGAAGGAATAAGAAGGAAATCTTCAACCAAGTTTTTGAGTATTGAACAAATTATCATTGGGGTTTAATTTTTAATTCCTGCAAATGTATTGATAGTATAATTACTTGTTTTGATACCCCTAATACTCACGCATTGATGCGAAGTAGCAAACCATGGTATATAGAAGATTCACATCTTCTGTTTAAATTCAGGAAGTCGCCACGCTTTGTTAATTTTGACAAAGCGTGGGTAATTCTTAGTGTAAAAACTTACGCTTTGTTGACCTTGACAAAGCGTGGGTAATTCTTAGTGTAAACGCTTACGCTTCGTTTATAGTGAACAAAGCGTAGGCGTTGGAATTAGAAACGGACAGATTTTCAAAAATCTCAAATGACCAAAACACCCTTTCAGAGACCTTCTTCTTCCTTTCACATTAATCATCACACGTCTTTTCAATCGCCTGCAATAACGTCTGTTTTAAATTAACTCCCCTCTGTCTATAAAATCTGAAAGGATCTTCCATCCTCTCATGCTCATTTATCCTTCTATCTTTCATAATCCTAAACCTATTTAGAAATTAAGAATAGCTGGAGTAGCTCCCAGTGCAAGGTCCTCCGTTATAGATATCCCTAATGAACTATTAGGGGATATTCTATCGCGGTTAGGGCGAGAGGACATAAAAGATGTGGCCAGAGCAGCCCCCACCTGTAAAAAGATTCAAATAGCAAGGGAGCTTCCCATTGTTCGGAGAAGGGCTAACATGGTCCGGGAAATTAATGCTGAGAGAACTCATGACCAAGAATACCAAATGTTCTTGGGAAGATGCAGGGAAGTGAACAACTTCATGCTGACTTTGGAACCTGCATTAAAAGCCTTCCGCGACACAGGACTCATGGAAGCTGCATTTGAAGTTCTTCGACCAGGGATTGAGGATCATCATCAACTATCAATCTTCATAAAGGCCTTCATCCTTCTAAGTTCAGAAAGCTTAGAAAGGATAGATGAAGGGCTGTATCTGATGGGATCTATTTTTAAAGAAGGGGATCACATTGTGAGCATGAGAGAGAAGATTAGTAAAGTCTTTGCCAATAGTGAAGAAGAACAAAATCCCTTTTCAGGGCAGAGGCATAGGGAGTACTGTGATTATCTTCCTCCTATGGCAAGGACTTAGTCTGGCAATCTCCGCATTTTAATTATGGTGCCACAAACATTGATTGTTTGTGTTGTGAGATTACCACACTAATCAAAGCCTTTGAGGGAGATTTTTAATAAATATTGTTGATTCTGAATCAGACTCAGATTTTGATTCAGAATCTGATTAGGATTTTTCATATGAAGTTTATTGTATTCTCTAGTTTTGTAATTATTTCTTATCATGATCTATTGCAGAATGAAATCTTGCGCTCTTGATTCCGGGTTCAGTTTTTAATTCTCGCCTTATTAATATTTGCAACTGAGTTTTATCTCACTCCATCACAGAATCTCAATTCAGTCTTTAGAGTAACGATTATAATAGAATAAATTGCTAATAGGGCGAGGCTAGGTATAATAATTACTACCCGCATAAGCAATTTACTTAAGTACCCTTACTGTGCCTTCTCTGCAATTAGGTCGGGTTTTCTTCTTTATATTCCTTTCAGTTGTCATTTCAAATTCAATTATCACTTTTCTTTCTTTTCCGAATACGAAACCGCCACAATCAGATTCTCTCTTTCAATTCTTAGCAACCACAGTTCGTAGAAGCTAAATCGAGAAGGGAGATGGCTGGAGGAAATCCGTAAGTTCTTAAAACTTCTTACAAATCTTCCTTGACTGAGCTCCATTTCGTAATCGTTGCTTATTTTTCTTATCAGCAATTCTAGGGTTTATAGTTTGAATTCCTCGTCTTAAGTGTTTTCATTTTCTGAACTACATTTGTGTTGAACTTCATAGAAATCCTAGTTTTAAGCTTCGATCTTAAGCAGTTTCATAAGTGAAGCTAACTTTCTCTTTAAAATTCACCCTAACATCATTAATAGGACAGGGCAAAGTTCAGAGGTCTCTGCACTACTATTGACTAATCTTCCACTTGATATCATCGGGCAGATAATGTCACGAGTAGGGCGGAACAACTTCAGGGATTTGCTCAACTTTAAAGCATCCTGCACATTAACCAAAACTGCTATGGATCAACCTATCATCTTCCGAAGGGTTTGCTTAGAAGATTTCAAATTTAAAAGCATTTCAAACGAGTCTTCTGAAAAGATAAAGTTCCTACAAATCTGTAGAAGGGCTCATAATCCAACTTTGCAGCTTCGAACAGCTTTGGAACTGTTTACGGCAGGCAAAGAGGGAGAAGCTCTTCGGATTTTAGATGAAGGGATTAAGGAAAATCATAATCTCTCAGTTTATACTAAGGCCTTAATCTGCTTAAGTAGAACTACTAAAGAGGAGATAGATAGAGGGCTTTATCTGTTAAGCCCATTACTTAATGATAGAACTAGTAGTTATGATCTCATATATAGTTTCCTTACTTTGATCTCTAAATAGGAAGAAATTCCAAATCCTTTCTTAGGACAATCTAGGAGATATTTCTGTAGACACTCTGAACATAGTTGGGAAGCTATCCATGGGCCACCAAATTTTAATTATGGTGCAGACCAGGTCCCATGTATATGCTGTGATGCAACTAGATTTGTGACAGAATTCAGACTTATGGCTAGGGAAGTACTTTTCGATTACAACCCCACTGATGATTTTTGGGATGGGGAAGATAATGATGAATAGCTCCTTATGTTTATAAAAGTTGTCTAGTACAGGAACTTCAAGAACTACAGCTTAGTTGGCTAATCAAGGCAGTGTTGAATAATAACTCTGTTTCTTTTGTAATCTGTAATGGTGCTCCATTTAATGATAATTCGAGTGCTTACTGCATTTAATGGGGAAGATTAATGGTGCTCCTTTTTGTATTGTTTCCAATGATCACGAGTGCTTACTTTTAAATGAATAAAATTTGGAATTCTTTCTAAATTTCCCTTTTAAATGAAATCATAAGGTACTAAAGATGGCAGAAAGTAATGTCCAAATTGGGAAAAGGAAGCGTAAAAGAACTCTTCAGAGCTTCAAAGTCTTTCTTGTAAGAGGCTTCATGTAGCAAGCAAGTTAAATATTGTGTTTAGAAGATTGACTTTGCAAAGTTGTGTGAGATGGAGAGAAGACATTTACCCTAGTAATCAGAAGATGTTTATCACCAAGTGTCAAGAGGCGGAAAACTATATGTTCAATCTAGAACCTGCGCTTATTGCATTTACTGATAGCAGAGATGAAAAGAAAGCTTATGATCTCATTAAACCTGGACTAGAGGATAAACATGAGCCCTCCATTTTCATAAGAAGTCTTCTATTACTATCCAAACAAGATAAGAAGAAAAATGAAGAGAGGATAGAACTGATCAAAGCAGTGACCCAAGACTTACTAGATTTAGTATTTCTTAAAATTGATGTTTTTCACTGGCTGCTGTACTGTAAAAACATACCTAATCCTTTCCATTTACAAGAAGAGAGGAAGTACTGTCAAAATTACCTTAGGTATGATCATCAGCTGGTACCGCTAACTGGTTCCATATGAACTCTCTGCTATAGTTAAACAGATCAGGAGGGCACATGGGGATGAAGACATAATTTAACCGATGAAGAACTGTAATACCCGGGAATTTTGCAACATAAAATAAAATAAATAAATAAAATAAATAAATAAATAAACAATAAATAAATATAATAAATAAATAGACATGATAAATAGATAAAGAATCATAAGAGATGAGAAATAGAATTTAAATTAAAAAGGAATCAAAATTTCGAGAACCCGGGGAGCCGAAGACAATTTAATTAAATAAATGGTTACACGAGAACCCAACACCGATGGACTCAATAACTCGAGTCCAAATGTAAATTTAGATCCGAATAAAATTAAGATAGGAAATTAGAGCCCGAAGATAGCCCGGAAATCCGAATCCGAGAACATAGAGGGATAGAAGTCCGAAAGAGATGAGGAAATGCCCGACGGATCGCACGACCCGCCCGGACCGAAGTCCAGGCGTGGGCCGCGCGGTGGCCGCGTAGTTTTTGGCTAAACGGCGCGCCAAGGCCGCGCCAATGGACAGATTCGCCCGTTGCGAGATTTACTAGCTCGAATCCGGATTTTTCGACTTCGGTTGCTTACCTTGCGACTCAAGACATCCTAGGGTTGCCTTTGGACGTCCTTTAGGTCCTTTACATCTATAAATAAACATCCTAATCAGCCCTAAACATGTAACACCCGAGGAAAAACAAATTCAAATTGTTTTGAACTACGTCATGACTTGATCCCTTCACAGGGTACGTAGGCAGCTTAGAACTAATTTCTAAGTTCAGTCACGAAATAAATCACAAAGTACATCACGAATTAGATCACAAGGACGATAGGAGATGTTGGAACCAATTTAGACTAGGCTAAGTAGGACCCGGGAATGTTGCGAGCGATAAGCCGGACTCGCAACAAGATTAAGGAGAAGATTCCGCAACGAAAACGACCCAGGGAATCGAGCTAACACGTAGAAAACCGATAGGGGAAAGCGAGGGAAGACCCGACGGAACACGCGGAGCCGAACCGGCCGGTCCGGCCGGCCCGCGCTGTCCGCGCGGCCACCGCGCGGCCAAAGGCGTCGCGACGCCAGGCCTGGCGCGCGTGCTCCGCGCGACCATAGGGGAGGGTGCGCGCCACCTCCGCGCCAGAGGGGCTGAAGGTGTAATCTTTCCATTCGGGGGTGATTTTCTTGCCGAAATTACATCTCCCTTCGAGGGAAACCAAATCCCAGCCTTAAGGGAGGCTTAGGGGCGGCTGGGGAGACTCAAAACCCTAATCCCACAGAAAACCTATCCCCACCATACTTACAAACTCCCTCTCCAAGCCAAACCCTCCCGACGAAGCTTTCCGGCGAACTTTCCGGCGACGACGAGGTGAACGGGACTGAGCCACGGCTTCATAGAACCTTGGTAAGTCTTAATATATCATTCCATCAGTCCATGAGTCTCCAAAACTCGAATTCTAACACTATTTCCTTACTACGATTTCCCGTCGGAAAACGAACAAAAAGCGATCGGAGAAGTTGGCCGTTCGTCGTGACCCTAGGACGTCCGGAAACCCAATCCAGCGACCCTATCATCATTCTAAGTAAGTTAACACCTTACTCACAAATTTTTGCGGTTGTTTGTTGTTTAAATCTCGAGATATAGGCTTGTAACAAAAATCGGTTTTCAAAAACCCTATTTTCGTCCAATTTTAAAGACTCGCCAAAAACTCGACCTTCGGGAATTCAAACCGAAAACTTTTCAACATAAAAGTTGTTCCTAACACCTTTATCTATCTTGTGTCCAAATTTCAGCCATTGACATTAAGTTTTGCTATCCCAATTTTCGCCATGAACTTTCTGTATTGAACCGAACCGTTTAAATCTGTGACAGATTCCATCATTCAACTTGATGCATGTTTTTCACCCATTTTTCGAATGATTTAACTTTGCATTTCTAAACAAAAGTTGTAGATAATTGTGTCTAGATTATGCCTACAAAATTTCACGAATTTTGGTGTTCATTTGATATGTCAATCGGCCAAGTTTTTAGAACTGTTTTGAATTCGTTTTAAAGGCCATGAGTATGCAGTGAGTTGCACACGATTTTTGAGTACCAAGAATTCATTATTTCCAAAAACTTAAAACATGAAAGTTGTTCCTTAATGTGTCGTGTAGTTACTGTAAAAATTTCACATCGATTGGTTTTGAAATGAATTTTTAATCGGCGTTACACGAACCTGTGACGAAAACAGTTTTTAAGACGTAAATTATTCTTTGCAATAAACTCAAATTTTAACTCACTTCGGAACCTTATTTCCAAAAACTTAAAACATGAAAGTTGTTCGTGTGTGTGTTTTTGAATTACTGGCCAAGTTTCAGAATTTTTGGAGGAAAAACGAATTTTAAATTAAGAAAGGCGTAAACTGCCTCGAATAGGATTTTTCGAACTTGAGAAAACTCGAACTATGAAAACGCGATATCGATCCTTTGATAACTTTGAAATACGAACTTTCGAAAAATCCCGTTCACTAGGCTGAGCCGATCTTCATACTATCATTATCTTTGAGACTGCCTCGTTAGTGGTCTCCTTACTATCTGAGATTGCCTCGTTAGTGATCTCGCGCGCTGTATTTGTGGATCGCCTCGTTAGTGGTCCTACTATCTTTTTGGATCGCCTCGTTAGTGGTCCTACTATCTTTGAGACTGCCTCGTTAGTGGTCTCCCATTGTTTGGACTGCCTCGTTAGTGGTCCTATGTTGAGATTGCCTCGTTAGTGATCTCCCGGTATGGTGTCCTCTTCTTAGTTTACGGGATGAAAAGTAAAAGACTCGTGTGAGTGTTTCATTATGCTTAAATCGTATTTATCCTGTCTTTAATTACGTATTTAAATTTTTATGCATCTTAAATTATGCTTTAAATTCCGCTTTTTAAATTAAGTTCTTTAATCATGTTTTTCCGCTGCTAATAAATCATGTATCTTTTTTTTAATCCTCGTACGATAAGCGAAATCTTTAGTTTAAACACTTGTAACCCCTTTTATTTGTTAGTTAGGGATTAACTTACTCAGTATATTTTTATACTGACAACCGTTGTCATTTTTCTTTTACAGAGTATGTCGAGTGACGCATACGCATGCACTTGGGGAAATTATTTATGAACATTTTAAATTTCTGCATCGTACTGTTTTTACCGGGTCTGTTAAACCCGAGGATTTGGCCATGTTGGCCGTGATTTTACTTTCCGCTGCACTTACGTTATTTACTTTCCGTACGTGATAATTTCTACTATCGTACTAAATATTATAAATTTCCGGACTAAATCTTGAAATGTTTTTAAACCTTTTTTCATACCCACAAGCCTTGCATTTCCTTAGCGAGCTCGGGAAGCCGTGTCTTACTAGGGAAATGCGGCGGTGACATCCCGGCCTGGGTTATCAAATCCGGGGTGTTACAAGTTGGTATCAGAGCCCGGAAAATTTTTAAAGCTACTACTAATATTTTAAACCAATATTTTAAGCCCAAGTGTTATTTCTTCTAAAATTATTTATTTGACTACTAGTACTATTTTTAGCCCAAAAATCTATAATCCTTTTTACATAGCCCAAATCTTAGCCCAAGGAATATTAAATTTTGGCCCACTATAGAGGCCCAACCCTTAGCAATTTATTTTAAACTAAATTTTATGGGGAAGGGACTTGCACTTGCATGTTGCATATAGATTTAAATTTGTGCACATCTTAACCTTGCCTGAAAAACGTCTAACTCTAACCTACCTTGTTAACACTAGATGGCTTCCCCAAACGTGAACATGATCAACCTACTAATGAGGTTGATTGAAGCATACCTCGAATCTCCTCAAAACGTGAACAACTTCAGACTAAGGGTAGAGCAAATGGAAGCTAACTTGGGCCACCTAACTAATCTGGGCCAAGCAGGACACCAAGATATAACCCAACTCCAAGTCCAAATCAACGAACTCCAGACCTGCGAGACTGAGCTTCGGACCCAGATTGACGACGTAGAGACCCAAGCAGGGGTCTTGGGACATCAACTGCATCACCTGAAGGATGATCTGCTTCCACCTGCCCCACTCAACCCAGGAACTCCTCCTGTCACTAGCCTCGTTATTGACCCTGTCGCTGTCCCTGCAGCCGTCCAAACCCCAGTTGCATTCATTGATCCTGCTCCTGTTGCTGGGCCCAGTTGGCCAGCCAGCCCAGTGTTCCATGGGCCCCTTGGCACGGGCACCATCGAGGAATCAAGTGATGAGGATGACCCCATGGAGGACCCGACCACCTACCCTTCGCAGGATTAGAGATTTTTGATGCATTATTCCCATTGTTCTCCTTTTCTATTTTCCCAAAACTATTTTCAGGATCTTTGCTACTTGTCGCTTGTATCGAAACAAAAACTTCTAATGAGCAATAAAGTCACAAAAACTTATTTTATACACCCTCTTTATATCTTAACAAACCGCCGACAGACAAACAACGCATCTATTTCTGCATAACAAAACGACAAGTACCTCAGACCCTAAACCCTAAACGACTGAATAAATAAATGCAAATACTGACCAACTCCTGATTAGCACCATACAATTCAGCAAGACTTTTTTTTTCCACTTTATCGAATCTCCCTGAACTTTACACCTTCCTCGGTTGTAACAGGATGGCACCTCGAGGACGACCAAGGGCCTTCCCTGCCACCCCCAACACCCACGGCACGCCGGGACAACCCAATGAGCAGGCACCTGACGCGGAGATGCCAAACCCGGCAGGACCAATGCCTAACCCTGCAGAAGGGCGATTGAGAAATATGGAAGAGTTACTAATCGCACTGGGTAATGCTTACGTTAACCAGGGTGGAGCTGCCGCGGCGCCACCACCAGAAGCGAGGATCAACTACTTGGCTGCGGTGAACCCCTACCGACCACCTTACTACGTCGGGGAGGAAGACCCCGCTAAGCTGGAAGAATGGTTGAGAACCTTCGACAAATTGCTAAAGGCGGTAAGATGCCCGGAGGGGGAGAAGGTCCACGTGGCCTCGTACTATCTGGGTGGCGAGGCCGACGACTGGTGGCAGGCTACCCAAGGGAAGCTGGCGGAGGATGATGAACCTTACTCGTGGAACGAGTTCATGGAGTTACTCCGGGAGCGCTTCTACCCGATGAGTACTAAGGCAGCACTGTACGAGGAGTTCTCATCCCTGAAGCAGGGAGAGAAATCTGTTCAAGAATACTATGCACGGTTTAAGGAATTGGTGAGATTTGCGCCCAGGATGGTACCTACTGACGGGGAGAAGGCGCAAAAGTTCGAAATGGGTTTGAACTTGTCGATTCGGGAGGTGATCACTGGAGTTAACTACCCGGACCTGCAATCTGTCTACGATCGTGCAGTAGCAGTAGCACGAGTGCAACAACTAAAGAGGAAGACTGCTGGGGAATCCAGCCGAGGGGCGCAAGGCCCGGACAAGAGGAACAGGGATAACCGGACAAGCAACACTACTGGCGGGGACAACTTTCGGCAAGGGCCGAACGGGAATGCTCAGAACAACAATGGTCGGAATGTCAACCAAGGAGGGCGAGTGCCGCCGTGCCCACGATGTGGCAGGCCGCACCTGGTAAGGAGGTGTCCTCAGATGGGCGAGTGCTTCCGGTGCGGCCGAATTGGCCATCGGAGGGAGGAATGTCGAACCCGACTCGAGAACATCACGAAAAGAGAAGACTTGGTCATTGGACCTAACGAGCCGTTCAACCAGGGAGGTAGGAATGGCAACAACCAAGGATATCGGCCTCCTCCGAATCCGAACCAACGCCCTCCGAACCAGCAGCAAAATGCAAACCCAAATCAGAACCAGCCAGCCAATCAAGGGAGGCCGATGGGGAGGTTGAACGTGATCAACCAGGCTGACATACCCGCGCAGGGTGACGTGATGGCAGGTACTTTCCATGTCCTAAGTACTCCACTTAGAGTCTTATTTGATTCCGGAGCCAGTTGCTCGATTGTATCTTCGAGAGTCGTAACTGAACTAGATCTACCTAAGTGCGAGATAATTAGCTTAGGCATCCAACTGCCCTCTGGAGAAGTAATAGCATGCTCTAAACGCTACAATGGAATACCTATAGTGATAAAGAACGTAGAGTTTTTCGCAAACTTGGTAGAGTTCAACGTCAGGGACTTTGACGTCATACTAGGAATGGATTGGTTAACCCGGTATAAGGCCGTGATCGAATGCCAAAAGCAAAAGATCACGCTGTCAAAAAGTAGGGGGAAAAGAGTCATCTTCTACTCTCAACCCCCTAAGAAATCTAACAAGTTAATCAACGTCCTAGAGTTAGGTAGCCTAATGCGTAAGGGCCACGCGCTATACGCATGCTACGTTCACAACCTCGAAGCGGAAGGGGTAAAGATAGACAACATTCCGGTGGTGAGAGAGTACCCGGATGTGTTCCCAAAGGACGTTCCTGGCATGCCCCCTGAGAGGGATCTCGAGTTCACCATAGATCTTATCCCGGGAACGGAACCTGTATCAAAGGCTCCTTACCGCATGGCACCGCCGGAGATGAAGGAGCTAAAGGAACAGCTCGAAGAATTGCTGGAAAAAGGGATATATCCGACCGAGTACGTCTCCATGGGGAGCACCGGTCTTATTCGTCAAAAAGAAGGATGGGAGTCTGAGACTGTGTATTGACTATAGGGGACTTAATCAAGTCACTATCAAGAACAAGTATCCGTTGCCCAGAATCGAGGATCTGTTTGACCAGCTGAAGGGAGCTAATGTGTTCTCCAAGATCGACCTGCGATCGGGATATCATCAGCTGCGAATTGCTGAGAAGGACATCCCAAAGACAGCGTTCAGGACTCGCTACGGACACTACGAATTCACAGTCCTGTCATTCGGACTGACGAATGCCCCGGCAATGTTCATGAACCTCATGAACAACGTGTTCCGAGGACTGTTAGATCAATGCGTAGTGGTATTCATAGACGACATCTTGGTCTACTCAAGGGACGAGGAAGAACATTCCAAGCACTTACATAAAGTGCTGAGAATCCTCCGAGAAAATCAGCTATATGGGAAGTTGTCCAAATGCGACTTCTGGCTGAGGGAGGTAACATTCCTTGGGCATATCGTATCCGCCAGCGGAGTGGCGGTAGACCCGGCGAAAATCTCGGCTGTAACCGAGTGGGTACCCCCGAAGAGCCCAACGGAGATAAGAAGCTTTCTCGGACTGGCGGGCTACTACAGGCGATTTGTCCAAGATTTCTCCAAAATCGCCCGCCCATTGACCCAACTGCTGAAGAAGGGGGTGAAGTATGACTGGACTGGCGAGTGCGAAGCCGCATTCCAGGAGCTGAAGAAACGACTTACCACGGCGCCGGTGTTGGCGTTACCATCAGAGGATGGAGACTTCGAGGTGTATAGCGACGCCTCGAGAGAAGGAATGGGATGCGTACTGATGCAGGATCAAAAGGTCATAGCGTACGCATCACGACAGCTGAAACCGCACGAGCAAAACTACCCGACGCACGACCTGGAACTGGCCGCGGTCGTGTTCGCCCTGAAAATCTGGAGACACTATCTCTATGGGCGGAAGTGTCGGATGTTTACCGACCATAAGAGCCTCAAGTACATATTCACGCAAAGAGAACTGAACTTGAGGCAGAGGAGATGGTTGGAGTTGATCAAAGATTATGACCTAGAAGTCGCGTATCACGAGGGCAAGGCCAACGTCGTGGCCGACGCCTTGAGTCGGAAGGCGCAACATGTCACGAACTCACTGGTGATACCGGCCGAATTGTACAGAGATTTGGCGAAACTAAGCCTGGAACTGGTGCAGCCCGGTACGGTAACCGAGGTCGTCAACGCGATGGTAGTAAGCCCTACCGTATTCGAAGAAATACGACTCGCCCAGTCGGGTGACGAACAGATGGAGGAAATAAGGAGAAGCATTGCCGAAGGAAAGGCAGTAGATTTCCAGATTCACGAGGACGGGAGCATCCGCTTCAGGGGAAGATGGTGTATACCCCGGGAGTCCGCAGATCTGAAGAAGAAGGTAATGGAGGAAGGCCATAGCACCCCCTACTCGGTCCACCCCGGAGGGGATAAGCTGTATAAGGACTTGAAGAAAAATTATTGGTGGCCGAACATGAAGAGAGAGGTGGCCGAATTCGTGGCAAGGTGCCTTACCTGCCAGAAGATCAAGGCAGTACGGCAAAAGCCCTTAGGATTAATGCAACCATTGGAGATCCCAAGCTGGAAGTGGGATAGCATCTCCATGGATTTTGTTTCAGGGTTGCCACGATCGCCAAAGGGAATGAATAAGATTTGGGTGATCGTGGATAGGTTAACGAAGGCCGCCATTTTCATCCCGATGAAGGACACGTGGACAATGGACCAACTAGCAAGGGCATACATAGACAATGTGGTACGCCGGCACGGGGTGCCGCATGACATCATCTCGGATAGGGATAGCAGATTCGTCTCCCAGTTTTGGACCAAGCTGCAAGAAGCTCTGGGGACGCAGATAAAGATGAGTACGGCGTTCCACCCTATGACGGATGGACAGACGGAGCGAACTATACAGACGCTGGAGGACATGTTGAGGGCTTGTGTGTTGGAGTTCAAGGGAAGTTGGGAGCACCATTTACCCTTGATCGAGTTCTCCTATAACAACAGTTACCATGCGAGCATCGGCATGGCGCCCTTCGAGGCACTGTATGGACGAAGATGCCGGAGCCCATTGAGTTGGGAAGAGAACGATCGAGTAGTGACAGTAGGGCCACAACTGGTGGAGGACATGGCTCAGCAAGTTAAGGTTATCCAGGGGAAGATGAGAGCCGCTCAGGACCGGCAAAAGAGTTATGCGGACGTGAGACGGCAGGACTTGGAATTTCAAGTCGGTGACAAGGAATAAAACTGTAAAGATGGTCAAGGTCCTGTGGTCCAACCACGAGACGGAGACGGCAACCTGGGAATTGGAAGCCGACATGAGGCAACGTTACCCTACCCTCTTCCAAGACGACCCGACCACAGTTATGGGGACATAACTGTATTCTTAAGGGGGGGAGGATGTAACACCCGAGGAAAAACAAATTCAAATTGTTTTGAACTACGTCATGACTTGATCCCTTCACAGGGTACGTAGGCAGCTTAGAACTAATTTCTAAGTTCAGTCACGAAATAAATCACAAAGTACATCACGAATTAGATCACAAGGACGATAGGAGATGTTGGAACCAATTTAGACTAGGCTAAGTAGGACCCGGGAATGTTGCGAGCGATAAGCCGGACTCGCAACAAGATTAAGGAGAAGATTCCGCAACGAAAACGACCCAGGGAATCGAGCTAACACGTAGAAAACCGATAGGGGAAAGCGAGGGAAGACCCGACGGAACACGCGGAGCCGAACCGGCCGGTCCGGCCGGCCCGCGCTGTCCGCGCGCCGCCGCGCGGCCACCGCGCGGCCAAAGGCGTCGCGACGCCAGGCCTGGCGCGCGTGCTCCGCGCGACCATAGGGGAGGGTGCGCGCCACCTCCGCGCCAGAGGGGCTGAAGGTGTAATCTTTCCATTCGGGGGTGATTTTCTTGCCGAAATTACATCTCCCTTCGAGGGAAACCAAATCCCAGCCTTAAGGGAGGCTTAGGGGCGGCTGGGGAGACTCAAAACCCTAATCCCACAGAAAACCTATCCCCACCATACTTACAAACTCCCTCTCCAAGCCAAACCCTCCCGACGAAGCTTTCCGGCGAACTTTCCGGCGACGACGAGGTGAACGGGACTGAGCCACGGCTTCATAGAACCTTGGTAAGTCTTAATATATCATTCCATCAGTCCATGAGTCTCCAAAACTCGAATTCTAACACTATTTCCTTACTACGATTTCCCGTCGGAAAACGAACAAAAAGCGATCGGAGAAGTTGGCCGTTCGTCGTGACCCTAGGACGTCCGGAAACCTAATCCAGTGACCCTATCATCATTCTAAGTAAGTTAACACCTTACTCACAAATTTTTGCGGTTGTTTGTTGTTTAAATCTCGAGATATAGGCTTGTAACAAAAATCGGTTTTCAAAAACCCTATTTTCGTCCAATTTTAAAGACTCGCCAAAAACTCGACCTTCGGGAATTCAAACCGAAAACTTTTCAACATAAAAGTTGTTCCTAACACCTTTATCTATCTTGTGTCCAAATTTCAGCCATTGACATTAAGTTTTGCTATCCCAATTTTCGCCATGAACTTTCTGTATTGAACCGAACCGTTTAAATCTGTGACAGATTCCATCATTCAACTTGATGCATGTTTTTCACCCATTTTTCGAATGATTTAACTTTGCATTTCTAAACAAAAGTTGTAGATAATTGTGTCTAGATTATGCCTACAAAATTTCACGAATTTTGGTGTTCATTTGATATGTCAATCGGCCAAGTTTTTAGAACTGTTTTGAATTCGTTTTAAAGGCCATGAGTATGCAGTGAGTTGCACACGATTTTTGAGTACCAAGAATTCATTATTTCCGAAAACTTAAAACATGAAAGTTGTTCCTTAATGTGTCGTGTAGTTACTGTAAAAATTTCACATCGATTGGTTTTGAAATGAATTTTTAATCGGCGTTACACGAACCTGTGACGAAAACAGTTTTTAAGACGTAAATTATTCTTTGCAATAAACTCAAATTTTAACTCACTTCGGAACCTTATTTCCAAAAAATTAAAACATGAAAGTTGTTCGTGTGTGTGTTTTTGAATTACTGGCCAAGTTTCAGAATTTTTGGAGGAAAAACGAATTTTAAATTAAGAAAGGCGTAAACTGCCTCGAATAGGATTTTTCGAACTTGAGAAAACTCGAACTATGAAAACGCGATATCGATCCTTTGATAACTTTGAAATACGAACTTTCGAAAAATCCCGTTCACTAGGCTGAGCCGATCTTCATACTATCATTATCTTTGAGACTGCCTCGTTAGTGGTCTCCTTACTATCTGAGATTGCCTCGTTAGTGATCTCGCGCGCTGTATTTGTGGATCGCCTCGTTAGTGGTCCTACTATCTTTTTGGATCGCCTCGTTAGTGGTCCTACTATCTTTGAGACTGCCTCGTTAGTGGTCTCCCATTGTTTGGACTGCCTCGTTAGTGGTCCTATGTTGAGATTGCCTCGTTAGTGATCTCCCGGTATGGTGTCCTCTTCTTAGTTTACGGGATGAAAAGTAAAAGACTCGTGTGAGTGTTTCATTATGCTTAAATCGTATTTATCCTGTCTTTAATTACGTATTTAAATTTTTATGCATCTTAAATTATGCTTTAAATTCCGCTTTTTAAATTAAGTTCTTTAATCATGTTTTTCCGCTGCTAATAAATCATGTATCTTTTTTTTTTAATCCTCGTACGATAAGCGAAATCTTTAGTTTAAACACTTGTAACCCCTTTTATTTGTTGGTTAGGGATTAACTTACTCAGTATATTTTTATACTGACAACCGTTGTCATTTTTCTTTTACAGAGTATGTCGAGTGACGCATACGCATGCACTTGGGGAAATTATTTATGAACATTTTAAATTTCTGCATCGTACTGTTTTTACCGGGTCTGTTAAACCCGAGGATTTGGCCATGTTGGCCGTGATTTTACTTTCCGCTGCACTTACGTTATTTACTTTCCGTACGTGATAATTTCTACTATCGTACTAAATATTATAAATTTCCGGACTAAATCTTGAAATGTTTTTAAACCTTTTTTCATACCCACAAGCCTTGCATTTCCTTAGCGAGCTCGGGAAGCCGTGTCTTACTAGGGAAATGCGGCGGTGACATCCCGGCCTGGGTTATCAAATCCGGGGTGTTACAAAACACTTTTCAAAACCCTACAAAAAATCTCTACACATCAAACCCTAAGTCCGGAGTCGTCGGAGACACGAAACCAAGAGAAGGGAGTGCCTTGGACGAAAATCGAAAGTCTTCTATCATCGTGGTAAGATCCGATCTAATATTTTTCCATTCTTGATTCGAAAATGAATCCTAACCCGATCTCTTTCTCTTCTACACTCCGATTCGGATCTAGAACGAAGAACCCGACGAACTGAGGAGATAAACGGTGGACTGGAAGCCACGCCTCCGAATCGACGAACCGAGACGACCGTAGATCTGTAAGTTAATCTTACTATGGTTTTGAGAGAATTTAAAATACACTCGATCTAATGATTTAAACCAAGAACGTAAAAATCTGTCAACATGAAATCTTTAACGGTGCAGCATTTTTGCATGAATTTTTAGAACCCTTAAAACTGTCCAAACGAGAAAACTTAAAACACAAAAAACGTTCCTAAGACATAGATCTATCTCCTGTAAAAATTTCATAATTTTTCATTATGTTTTGATATCCGAAAACGACCACAAACGAACCTGCCTTCGACTTAGATCTTGAAACGGTGATAGATTCTTTATCCGAACTTGAGGTTGATTTTTACTTTAGATCTAGACCGATTTAGGATTGGTGTTAAACATAAAAATTGTAGATCTATACGTTAAGAACACCTCCGTAAATATTTAGAATTTTTCGTTGAGATTTGATATCGGAGATCGACTCCAAACCGAACTGTTCTAAATTTAGATCTTGAAATCTTGACAGATACTTGGTCCGAACTTGTAGGCGTTTTTGACAATAGATATAGGATGAATTAGATCTTTTGTTGAACATGAAACTTGTAGATATATGTCTTAAGAATCTCCCTGTAAAATTTCATCAAATTTGGAGTTAGTTTGCTATGGTAGATCTTGAAATCTTGAAACTGCTGTGTAGAAAATTCGAACAGATTATCATCCTGTTAGAAATCGACATTTTTGACTTGTTTCCATATCTCGGATCTAAAAACTTAAAACATGAAACTTGTTTATCTCTGTGTTTTCGAGTCACTGGTCAAAGTTCAGAATTTTTGGACTTGAAACCGATTTTTAATTAATTTTGGAGTAAACTGTGGTTTTGACCAAGTCAAACCTTGAAAATCTTGTTGAAAGGATTTTAAATGATATCAGAGCGAATAGCGTCCTGAAATAGTATATGAGAAACTTACTAAATTTGTGAAATTGGTCTTTCTAAATAAAGGGAAGATTAAAACATTGTGGGTTATGACTGAGCTGGATACTGTCAATGTTCTCTACGGCTTGGGACATAAGAGCCCAAGTGTATGTCTAGTGGACGTAAGAGCCCTAGCGAAATATTGATTGTATGGCTATCGAACGCATGAACCTATTAAAAGATCGACCATGATACTTGTGGACATAAGAGCCCAGGCGTAAGGCTGGCGGACATAAGAGCCCTATCGATGGTGATCTCTAAAAGAAATGAAACGAGAAGTTTATGAGAATTCCAAATTAAATCCGTATTAAATTGCGCCTTTAAATTTATGGCAATTTATTTAGTTACTTTGCAAGCTATATTTATGATCTTATGGAATCTGTGTCTTTTAAATTATGCAATTAAATTATTATTAGATGGATAAAATTAAATCATGTCTTGTGTGAACATGTTTTCCTTTAAGTCTAATTAATGGCTTTGAAACCCCATAATCATGTCTGTGTTAACTTACTCAGCAAGTCTTTGCTGACCAAACCATGTTTTTCCCCTTTTTCTTTCAGAGCTGAAGAATATGCATCATCATATGCATTCATGGGAATTTTGGGGAAATACTTTATTTTTAAATTTTGCGTTAGATTAGAAATTGCATGAACGGGCCTGTTTAACCCGTATTTTGGCCGTGTTGGCTCAATTTTAAATTTCGCTGCATTATACATATGTACTTAATACTTTCCGCTGCAACTTTGGTACATCATTTTTAAATTATATATAAATGGGCTGTTTGAATGTTTTAAATTCTGAAAAACCATAGCCTTGCATCTCTTTAGCAAGCTCGGAGAAACCGTGTCTTGCTAGGGAGGTGTGCCGGTGACATCCCGACCTGGGTGACAAAAAACCGGGGTGTTACAAGAACAATGGGCTGACTCGGATGAAGAAGAAGACCAGAATCAACTTTAGGATTTAGTATTGCTGAATTTGAACCTTTTCTTTTTCATATGACCTTTAATCTGTAATTTATGTGTTGTTTGGAAGCCAGTTAATTTCTTTTGCTTGATTTTTCCCATGCTACAATCTTTGTGCATTCTGTGTAATCTGTTACTTTTCAGTTTCCATTATTGAATTTCTTTTGCAATCTCTTTTTAATTCCACTCAGCATTGAAATTGGAAGCTCTTCAAAGCAGCCACAAATTTCACTGCATAAATCTGGATCAGAGGGCACTCAGATTACATATCTACCCTATGAAATTCTTGGAGATATTTTGTCTAGGCTAGCATTTGATCACTTAGAAACTGTTTTTACTGTAAACTGCTTTGTATGGTGTTAATGAGGCCACCTATCATCCCTTCGTGTTGAAGAGGGCTACTCTAGAAGACTTTTACTTCTGGGATTGGGGGACTGAAACTTTTGACAAATTTCCCACACGAGTATTTTCTAAAATAATAAGATAAGATATTAATGCCGGTTTTGATTTTTATTTAATGAAAATCGATTTATGAAGGCGGAGTTGGGATTAGGGATATATTTATAGGTTGTCACGTTTTTATTTACTCGTGTTGAGAAACTGTGCCCCCGAAAGCGCACGGAGTCAAAAATTACAGTATTTATAGTAAGTACCGGATCGTTCACTGGAGGATGTGTGATAGAAGCAGGGCCCACATTGCTTTATAAGATTTTCCACTCGATTACTCGATTTAAGTTTGTGCTTTAATTATCAACTACTTGACATAATTTAAACTAAACTATGAAAGCAATAAAATTATTCTACAAAGCAAATGAAAATATTCTAAAAAGCAGATAAATTTAATCTAAGAAAGCAATTTAAATTATTCTAAGAAAGCGGTTAGAATTATTCTAAGAAAGGAGATTTAAATTGAAACAGAAGGGACAGGAAGAAAATAATAAAAATTGGACAAGATTCAGATGAAACACAGTTAAACTTCCATTTTGTTACATAGATCTTTGTTTGGGATAATCCATTAGTTAGCTAACTCTCATGTTTTCTATACTGTGTTCCCTTTAATAGACAGTTACTTACAGTAAGAATTTACATGTTCTTAAGAAAACAGATTCTAAGATCCACAGACTCACAACTACTCCCGTCAGAGCGTGTCATTTATCTGTGGTGGACGAGCAACACCTGACACATCATTAGTGGAAGTGCCAAGTACTCCTATCATTCCCCCATGTCACACCCAAAGTCTAAAATTAAACCTGAACTATCCCTTAACTCTCAGTCCTAGTAGCAATTAGAAGATCTAGTGACACATCCGAGTGACCTCTACGAAAGCGATTAAAGGAAAGCAATTAAAAGAAAGCAGTAAAGAAAGCATTTAAAATCCTATCACTCGGGAGTTTCAAAAGCTTCGTATTGGTAGTAAAAGAAAGCCCCCAGTCAGGATGACCGGAAGTGGATCAAGAATTCCCGGACCTCGGTGAACCGCTCGCAGTGTTCACTTCCTTCCGGGTGGTTATGAGATACAAACTAATGAAACGAACTAATAGATTAGTTCGTTCCGGATGCACTCACTCAGGACTCAAAAATAGGCTTTGGCAGAAGAGGATAGTAGTTGAAAGGAACTCAACCCTATCTTAGAAAATAACCAAGGCCTACGCATTGTTCCTCTAGAATTACCTATCACACTGTATTTGAATCCAAGTGGATCCCATCTCGCTGTGACAGTTAAGACTAAATTCCCAACACATAGCAATTTCGGAAAATAATGAATCTTTGAAAATCATTCCCTAAACAGGTACTAGACTCTCAATTAACACACAGATCCTTTCAGTCTAGGTGAGACCTAATCGCTGACTCTGCTTCTAATTTCCCAAAATCAACCCCCAGTCGAATGTGAATTAGTCATAACTGTGGAATTTATCCCTTACTTAAATCCGGATTTTATAAATGAATTTTTGTTGGAAATTTAATATGAGACATCTGATTTTAATCAAGACTCCTATGTCCAAGGGAAGGATCCCAAAATAATTATGACCACAATATTTACATAATAGTATCATGCATAATTTTATAAGGAAGTGTAAAATTAAATTAACCCAAAATATAAGGCGGGTTTAGACAGAATGTGATACATAGAGATGAAATAGCCGAGATGAGAAGAATTTATTTTTGGCTAAAAAGATGGCAAAACGATTGGGTGGACTGCAAACATCCTGTCCAACCCTCTCATTTGGATGGAATGATTTTAAACAGCAGAAGACCTTAAATGACAGTGATCGCTATCATCAAGATTTCTACTATCTGTGAAATGAGAGAAAAGCCTACATATTTTCTCACTATAATACCAGTCTAACAGTGTTGATCGACACAGTCTGATAATATTACAGTTTGAAATTCGGGTTTGAAAATAAAATAAGAAAATAAAACTGTACTCAGACAGGGACTGACTGAGTGGCTACTTCATTTCCCGGTAAGAGGACCGTTCGCCTGACCTCGTCAGTCACTATCCAAACCATGCAAAATAACAAATAATAATTAATACACAGACTAAGGGCTACTTAATTTCCCGGTAAAGGGACCGTTCGCCAACATTATTCTATGATATTTTTTACTATTCATTTCACACAATACGGACAAAGACAAAATATATAAAAGAAAATATTTTTGGGTCATCTTGTATGAGAGACATTGGTTTCTCATGCAAGGGTATGGAAATTAATCCATAATTACTCTTTATGGTCTAAATAATCACTTATTCCATAATTAATTAATTACAGTCCGGATTATATACTTAAAACATAAGAGATTAATTTTGTAGAAAAATCTTTTAATGGAAAATTGAACAAAATTCTTTATATCAAATTAATCCTGGGTTGAAATCATTGGATTCCAACCTCAAAATATTAATATAAAGGTTCAATTAATTAATGGGATGAGATGGAGAATAAAAATTTGGCAAGAGAGTGCCATGCATGTCGTGAGACAGAAATTGCATCGTGAATCATGGGTTCACGACGGGAGGATCACGACATGAAGGGTGGGGAATAAGAGAAATGGAATTTTTTAGAAATTTAGGGTTTCCATGTCGCTAGACAGAAATTGAGTCGCGAGATGTGGTCTCGCGACACAGGTCTGGCGACATGGGGGTTGGAAATCAGAATTTTTGGAAATCAAAAGAGATGGGAACCCAGTCGTGAGACCATAAATTGTGTCGCGAACCTAGGCTCGCGACATGGGTCTCGCGACAGGTGGAGTTTTAGAATTTTTGCAAGACTTGGCTTCGTGTCGCTAGACAGAAAGTGTGTCGCGAGACGTGGTCTCACGATAGGAGTCTGGCGACACGAGGCTTCTCTGGAATTTTCAAAGTATTTGATCCCTAGTCGCGAGACTCAAAAGTGTGTCGCGAGACGTGGTCTCGCGACAGGAAGGTCTAGCGACTGGTCTTTCCAAAAATTTTCAAAGGCATAATTTCTTGTCTTGAAACAAAAAGTGTGTCGCGAACCGTGGGTTCGCGACTGGGGTTTCGCGACAGGAGCCTTTTCAGTACAAAAATGCAAATATTTGGGTCTTACATTGCATTGCATAAAATTGCGTTGTAACGGGAATATTACGTTGCAACCCGTAGGGTTACAACGTGATGCATTACAATGTAGGAAAATGGAATTTTTAGATATGCATAAACACTAAAATGCCATCCACTTTCTAGATCTATTAGACTAAAAATAAAATAAAATAAAACAAAATAAAATAAAATGAAACACTAAGAAGCAGTAAAACATCCACCAAACAAAAATAAAATTAAACTATACTAAGAGACTAAGATTTAAATGAAACCTACACTAATAGATCTAGCAAGAGATGAACATTCAACATCTAAGCATTTATTAAGTCTAAGAAAGTATCAAAACTAACTAGAACATAAGAAATAAAAAAAATATATAGTCAAGTGACTAAAAAAAAGGAACAAAACAGTAAATTAAACAACCCAAAAAAATACCATGACAGATTTTTGTGAGATATTTTCTTGTATTTTAACAAAACCAAAATAAGATTCAAACACACCCATTGATTAGGTGGTTTAAACCCAAAATTACACTAAAAAGCTGGAAATAAAAAAATGGCTACAATACTATAAACCCATTTATTGCCTAAAGCTAAGGAACTAAAACTGAAAATAAAAATTACAAGGGCATTATGCCATCTACACTAGATTAATAAATTTTGGAGAGCACCTTGGGTGCCTCCAAGAACAACACAGTAAGAAGACTAAAAAAATAATGGGTCTGTAGCTCCTGTTCAAGGGGGGTGGGAGGATATATTTATAGAGTAATAGAGAAAACCCTAGGCCCATTAGGCTCATTGTGTCGCTAAGCAAAAAATAACTGTGTCGTGAAACAATTTTTGGTTCAAGACACACTTTTTAGCCTTTGGATGACGCGCAGGAGGGGACGGGACCTCGAGCTCCAGGAGGAAAAGACAAAGTTTTTGTGCCTGCGGGAGCTGGGGTCCTAGGAGCTTCCAATGTTTTGAGCACATGCTAAAATTTGAAATTGAATTTGGGAGTGGCTCACGTGGGATCTCACGTGACATGCCTCTCTGTGTACTGCTATTTTCCCAGTCGCGATACTCCATTGGCTGTCGTGAGACACCCTTTCACGACTCTCTCACAGTCGCGAGACCATTTCTCCAGTCGCTAGGCATCTATCGTGATACTACCCCTGTCGCCATACTCAATCTGTGGCGTGAGACACCCAGTCGCGATACTCCACTCCAGTTGCGAGGCCATTTTTGTCTGTCCCGATACTCACTCTCAGTCGCGATACTCATTTTTCCAGTCGCGAGGCACAGTCTAGCGACTGGGGTCTTGGGACAAGGGTTCCGGACTGGATTTATTTCTTATGTCCCTAAACACCCCAGTCCGTAAACACTTCCCAGTCCTTAGACCATGTCTCATGACTGGCTTTAGTCTAGCGACTGAGGTCCCGAGATCCGGATAAGATTTCTCTTTCCACTATTTTTTTCTTTGTTCTCTTTCTGTTCCCTCTCTCCTCCATTTCTCTTTCTTTCTTCTTCTTCTTTCTTTCGACAGCTTCTTCCATTTTTTTTTTTGTGTCTGGTTTTCTGAAATTCGAGGGTGAGGTTGGAGCAGTGGTCGGTGGCGACGCCGTCGACTCGCCGGAGGAGATGGAGGCGAGGGCAGTGGTGGCGGCTGAGATGGGAGAGCTCGCGGGAGCTCGCCGGAGTCGTCGGGGATGCGGCTGCTGCTTCGTTGGTGGTGACCGGAGCTGCAGCTGGTGGTGAGGGCAGCGGAATGCGTTGGAGGTGTGGTGGCTGAGGGCTTCGTCGGAGTCGGGGGCCGCGAGCTTGGGCGGGGACAAGCGGCGGTGGTGGCGGATCTGTGATGGTGAACGGGAGACCGGACTGAAGGTGTGCGGCGGTGTTGGTGGAGGTGGTGTTTGAACTCGGCGGAGGAGGAGAGGTGGTCTGAGCGCAGTGGTGGTGGAGGAGTTGGGGGCTGCCGGCGCTGGGTACGTGGACGGAGGTGAGCCATCGGAGGGGGGTGGTGGCCGGATTCGGAAAGGCGGATGGTTGGAGACAGGAATGGTGGTGGCGGTGCTGGTTTGAGGTGGTGGCGGCAGAAGCTGGTGGTGGGGCTGTGGGTGTTCTGTGGGAGGAGATGGTGGTCGGAGACGATGAGTTGTGGCGGCAGACAGAGGAGATGATCGGAGGTTGAGGCCAGAGATGGCGGCAGTGGTGGCCGGAGGTTGAGGGCGGAGATGCTATCCGATGGAGGAGGAGTTGAGGGGGCTGATTCGGAATCTCGCCGGAGGTGGCCGGCGGCGGCGCTGGCGCCGGCGGCAGGGTTAGGGTTAGGGTTAGGGTTGCTGGATTGGGTTTGGGGTGGTTTGGGCCTGAGTGGTTTGTTGGGCTGGATAAATTGTTGTTGGGCCGGATTCACATTGGATTCGACTAAAGCTCTTGGACCAAATTAAATTAAATTGGGTATGAGCCCAATCACCTGCAATTAATTAAAATTGATTATTGGACCAATTATTTTTAATTATAGAGGGAGATAGAAATAATAATAATAAAAGAAAATTAAACATAAAAATATAAATAAAAATATATACATTAAAATATAAAATAAAATAAATAAGGATATTTGCTCCACTTGATTATTTTGTTTGTGTTCCGTTTACTGGACCCGTGTTCCACTGAACAGATACTACCAAATCATAATTATCAAATGTGGGATTTTTAATATTTATATCATGTTTTTGGATTTTTTAATACAAATTTAATAAAAATAACAATATTTTTGTGTTTTTCAATACCAGCTTATTATTTATACAAACTTGCAAATATATGTCAAATTCAACTGCTTTCTTATTTAAATAAGACCGGAATGCGATCAAATGCCCATGTTTAGACACGGAAATAGATTAAAAATAATGGTCAATTTGTCCATTATCAGGGACTTTTGAAAGGACAAAATGGGAATTCCTTGATAGCTGCAGAGAGGCAGAGAATTGGACGTTTCAACTACACGAGGCAATGCGTTTGTTTGTGAAAGATAAAAATGAACAAGCAACCTTTGATCTCCTTAAGCCAGTTGTCAGTGACAATCATCACCCATCTATTTACATAGAAGCACTTATGCTTTTGAGTAAGGAAGCAGAGGACGAACAAGAAAAGGGAATCTGGTTATTTGCAACCCTCTGCAGAAACAGACGCAGGCTGAACGAAATTCAACTTCAAGTCAGAAGATGGATGTTGGCTCAACCTGACTTTTATTCTCCTTTATTAGGGCAGCCTAGAAAGAGATTCTGTAGTGATCGGATTCCTTATTCCATGAATAATAATAAATGGCCAAGAAACTCATATGGTGTGATTTCAGTTTACTGTATGAGATGCTTGGTCACTGAGCATTGTAACTGCTTCACCAAGTTCTCTAATGGATTGGAGTTACTCCCTACTTAATTTGCAAATTCGATCTTAAAACCTTCTGTACTTGGATTTCTTAAGTGTTGTGGCAGACTCTGTTATGAACAACTTTACTAGTTATGTGTTTTGCTTGAACAGTAGCTGTTTAACTATCTCAGCATTATATTTTTCTCTAGCAAATATAATTAATATTTTTTACCTTCACATTTAGAGCAAATCTCTAAATGTGAGGATGGTGAGAAATCATAGATGCTAACTTTGAAAAATGAATTTAAATTTTTGCTTCTAATCTCAAATTCACATTTAGAGCAAATCCCTAAATGTGAGGATGGTGGTCATGATTTAATCAAGTTTCTTTGT
Organism: Hygrophila difformis; assembly: GCA_030278955.1. Lineage (NCBI taxonomy): Eukaryota > Viridiplantae > Streptophyta > Magnoliopsida > Lamiales > Acanthaceae > Hygrophila > Hygrophila difformis. The sequence continues at coordinate 39,894,802 of JAOANR010000008.1, read as the reverse complement.
TTTCTCTTAAGGATTCATAAAATGTCATATAAAAAGCTTCAAGCCCGAAGTGTTGAATCGAGTAAGAGAGAGAGAGCAATTTGGAATAAAAGGAACACTGAGAATTTCGTCAAACAACTTTAAAAAGACTATGGACGGGGGAATATGGATGTCTCAGCACCAATTTTTGATGTTAACCCCTTAATGATTCAACATATACCATCCAAAGAAAGGGAATCACTTCTGATTGACTTTGAAGAGGCATTCTGGAACAAAATGATATATTTCTGGGAATTACAGATGGTGGCCCTTAAAAATGATGGAGATTTTCCAAAAGAAGTTAAGTTGGAAAGGCTTTTAGAGAGGGAGAAGAAGTGCATCGCAGAATGGAACCATGAGTGTTACAGGATTATAAACCCCAAAGACCATGCAGGATTGGAATTGTAGTATTTCGACCTCCAACCATTACCTAAATATGTAAAAAGGCTCACTAAGTATTGTTGTACGCTTAGTGAAATAAAAAATGCTCAAGTGTACGACCCATAACAGGCACTCTCTGCTTACATGCCTCATGCATTCTTAAACAAGAAAGGACCCATTGAGCAGGATTTCTTGACAAACCTAGCAAGAGACAGGATCATTGATGCAAGGATAAATATCAGGCATGACCTTGAGCCCCATTTCAAAAAGGCCAGACAAGGAAATATAGAATGGCGCAAGTTCCTTCAAACCATTCAAAATGCTAGAAATAGTTGGATAAGGAATATGAATGAATGGAACAAGGGTCTAAACCTTAAAAAGAGGCTTCTTAAACCAGGATTGGTAAGGAAACCAGATGAAGAATTCCCGCAGGAAAATTTTGCTGATCTGATGCCTGAACAACAAGCATGGGTTAAGGATGCTGAGGAAAGAGAGGCTGAACGAATAGGGAATTATATGAAGCAAAGATCAGACTCTCAAATCTAGAAACAGTTAGAACCTCTCTCAACACATCCGAGCGACCTCTATAGAACAGACACCTCAAGCTATTGTGAGGAGCATTTTCAGAGAATCAGTTGTGAATGAAGGACTAGAGCCAATAACAAATTATAGGAAAGTTTCAGCCCCAGTGATCACAAAGGGTGATGCAGGTATTCTCATTACAGACAGACCTCATGCAATTATGAAGAAACTTCCTCCACCCCTTCAAAAAGAAGTTCATGAAGTTGTACAAGAAAGGAAGAAAGAGTTCATTCAGAAATACATGAGGTATGATAGTTTGTGCAGAGAAAATGCATACAAAGAGCATAGAGCTTATACTGACCAAACTCAAGGAAAAATTCAGCAGCTAATCATGGATGATTGGGATGCATGGAATGAGAAGTATTTGGACAAAAAAGGAATGAATATTATGCTCAAGGGGCTAGGCAAGGACTTTCATATAAAGAAAGAATTTTCATATGATGAGAGTACAGATGAGGAAGAAAGAATCGATAGGGAGCGGAATTTGGACTTATGTATGAAGGATCTAGGAGAAGGAAATGAAGAAAATGATGAAATTGATCCAGGTTTGCAAGCTCTTGCTGACCAGTATATAAAAGAGAAAAAGAAGAAAGATAAAGAGGTGGATGAATTTTTACGAACTTATTATAATAAGGGTAAGAAGAAAGTACCACCCAGGAAGAGGAAATCACCTACTCCCAGCTCTAGCTCTACAGAAGAAGCTCCACAAGTTGCACCAAGAAAAGGGGTAGGAGTAGAGCAAAGGTTCAGAAGGCTGGAAAAACAAGTAAGCCATCTAAGAAAGAAAACATGAGGATGAATTAACAATTAAAGAGGTTATGAAATTGAAAAGAGCAACCTCGGAGTCGAATCAGGCTCTGGATTTAGGTAAAGAGTTACTGCAACTAGCTCAAGGAGGGAAAGAACCTGTTGTGTATAGAAGAAAGGAAAAAGCATCTTAGAAGCAACAAGAACCCGTTCCTGAGGAGGCTAAACAACCAGAAAAGGAGCCTGAAAAGCCTGTAAAGAACTAGAGAATAAAAATGAAGGCTAGGAAGTCAAAACTTGTGGTTTATGACATTAGCTCTGATGAGGAAAAGGTCAAACCAATTTTGGGAGATCAACAAGCAATAGTTCCATACACAGGTGATGATGAAATTATAGTGGAAGATTCAGTTAAAGCATCCAATGAGGATGAGGAACTTTGATCATTTAATGACCTTGAAGTTGGAGACATTGACCCATAGGGATGGAAATCATGCATTTTCGAATATGAACTTGCAGCTCAAAGCTTGATGAAACTGACTGATCAACCTCATCAAACTGAAGATAATTTGGAGGGGGACTCTGAGCAGCAGGATAAAGAACAACAGGCACAGGTAAAAAAAAGCATTACTTGAGAGTCAGCAGGAATCGGATGAGTTGCCTGCAGAAGGAGAAGATCAGAAATTGGATGATGATTTCACTAAGGAAGCTGATAACTTTTTGAGGGCATCAAGCTAGTTGGAACAAAACCCAATTTCAGCTGATGATCCAACTGATCGAGAAGCTCGAGATCAAGTGAATGAATTAGTAGTGAATACAGTTCAGGAGGAGTCAATCAAAGATTTGCAAGATTTTGATGATTTAATTTTGCATGGAACCACTGTAGGGAACATGAATTTGTCTCTGGAAGGATTGATTAAGAAGTTAGGAAACTAGCCAGAGAATGAGGAAATGCTCACACCACCAAGGAACAAGCAGCTGAGTATGCAGAAAAGCTTGAACAAGAGCTAAGCATGGTAAGACATCAGATGGAATCTGGAGAGAAAGTGGAACCGAGTATGCTAGCTGGCATGGATGCCCGGATCAACCAACCAGATGATCTGAACCCGGATTTATTTGGGCTTGGATTAATTAAAGCAAGGAGAAGAAGAAGCCTTGGCCTAAAGGACTCAAAATCCCAACAATGCAGAAATGGAATGGAATTAGGGCCAGCATCAGTGACCGCGGGATCAACTTGCGTGAAGCAATGGGAGTCAGCATGGGTTAACGCAGGCTCGACTTGCGTTAACATTTAAAGTGTAAGAAGAAATCACGCGGGTCCATCTTGCGTGAGCGGGGCTTCTTCCCCAACCATCACTTTCTCTTCCCCGACGAGAGGCGCCCCTCCGGCCAGCCCTTCCCATCGTTGCCACCATCCCCGACAACCTTCTCCCATGGCGTCAACATGTCCGGACCTCGCTCCGATGTCCTCAGCAGCTGCGGAAATGAACAACCGCCACCGTCGTGTCCATTACACCAACTCCGGCCATGTCGAAGGCTTGAGAAGAAAGCCCTCGTCGGCCATGGAGACCTCCGGCAACCATTCCTCCATTGCCGGCGTTCATCAACAGCTCCAGAAGCTATATGCCATGGCTCCCGTCGTTCCAAAAGTCCCCTTGCATTATTCCGGAGAGCCCCGAAAACCGAAGCTTCGCCGGAGAAGAAAACCCCGACTCGCCGTCGCAAGATTACCACCACCTCCGGCCACCGATTCAGATTGCTCCTCCATCCTTGTTTGTGGCCTCCGACAGCTCCGCCGTCGTCTCCAAACTCCACTGCCACGTCTCGAGGGTTCCGGCCACCCTCTCCTTCTTCCCCGGCGTGCTTATCGTCACTTCCTGCCGTACTCCCATCCTTGGAGAAGAAGGAGTCCGCAGGCAAATATGGATGTGGTCTATTTGAATTCAATGCGGTATGAGACCGCACCCCTTTGTCCTTTGGCCACAAGACCGCATCCCATACACAAGTAAACCACATCACCTCCTCTTGCCCCCTTCTCCTCTTTTTGCTCCCATACCTTTCATCTATGTCTTGTAAACCGCATCTACCCCTTTCTTTTTACTCTCAAACCGCATCAGCCCCCTTGAGAACCATTAAGACCGCATCACCCTTCCTCAAGACCGCATCAGCCACCATCCAACCCCATCTCTAGACCGCATGACTATCAAGACCGCATCCACTTTCTCCTCTTCTTTCTTTTTTGCTTACAGCTCCCTCAAGTTTGTGTGTCAAACCACATCTCCCCCCCTCTCTTTTTGTCAAAAACCACACCTGCCCCTTTCTACCCCTTTTTAACCACATCAACCTTATTTCTTCTTTGGAGCTAAACCGCATCATGCCAAGAAAAGGGTCTCCTAGACCGCATCCCCAAAGAGATCTCTTAACCGCATCACTTGTTGTCCTTAGCATTTTTCTTATTTTGTTTAGCTTGTTTAATTCCTAGCTAGGGTTGTTGGATCCTATGTATTTTGGGAGGCCTATAAATAGGTCCTCCCTAACATTTTGTAAGCCACCCTTTGAATACACATAATATGAAAATCAATTGGAGAGTGTTTATGTCTTGTTTAAGGGGTCACACATGAATTCCTCCATATTGGTTGGATTCCTTTCAAGTATTGAGAGTGCTTGATCGTATTGAAACCACAAGGATTAACGATTGAGCAAATAGGAGGCACCCACGGTGCAATCGATTCCAAAATTGTGTTTTCCAAAATGGTATCTCACCTATCCTTTTTATTTTGATTCCTTGTTCATCTTGTTTGTGAAATCGTATCCAATCCCGATCTATGGCACTAGCACTTCAAGCCTATAGAGAAGAAGTTCAAAGAAATCAATGTCAGGAAAATCAAAAGAGGCAGATTGTTGTGTATGAAGAAGATGCCAAAGAAAAGCAACAAGGAGAATACCGTGTTGAGTAGAGTATTTACCGAAGCATCAAGGCACAAACTTTAGCTGAGAATCAAGTAAACCAGTGGATCTTTCCATCTCCAAAAAGGGAATGAGGTAGCTCAGAGGGCAATTTCTATACTACAAGACCCGTTTTGGATTGAAAGTAGAAGCATAGATTAGCAGAACATTTTGGGAGTCAGGAAATTACTATTTCAAAGTCTCCTAAAGTTCCACTCCTTTTGAATGAACCAGAGCAGGATGAACCCACAGAAATCTTGAACCAACAAAGTTTGGAGGTCACTGAAAGAATAGATACAAGTACATCATTAATGCATGAGTCAGACATGGATAACTTTCATCACAATAAAACTGTAGAAGCTCAAGAAGAAGATGTAGATCCTGTTCAAGAAGAAAATCAGTCTAGTGATGAAGGAAATGAAGATGCAGCAAATGATGAGGAAGAAGCACAAGAATCTGAAGGAAGAGAATCAGATACTTCTGAGGGATCTTCCAACGTAAGAGAGATGCCAGAACTTATGCCTTTGAGCTATTGGGGAAAGAATAGCCCCAAAGTAAGATTGTCAATTCCTGATAGCATTGAGAAGAAGACTGAATTCACAGAGGAGGAAATCAAAGTCAAATTCAATGGAAAGAAAGAGGCACTGGAAAATTACTTGGGTATGTCCAAGATGATTGTCCCCGACAAAGGTTTTCATCCTAAGTACTTGGATCATAAGTGCATTAACTGCTGGAGAAGGATCAATGAGTGGGACACTTTCATGAGACACAATCATAAGTGTGGTTATGTGGAACTAACCAGGGAATTTTATGCTAATTTGATGTAGAGGCTGAGTCAACAAGGATCAGGGGTAAAACAGTGCAAGTTAATGTAGAAACCTTGAATGAGATAATTTAGGCACCTTTATTGGAGCAGCCTGAAGTCAGGTCTGAAGTTCTTCTAAGGAAAAAGACTCAAGGTATTAAGTTGGCTAATGCTAAGAAAACGACATTGGGATTTTGTTCAAAAAATAGAGGAACTGATCAGAACAAAATTCCACTGAAGAATTTGAGACCTGAGTATCTGCCAACCCTTGATTTCTATTATTAAAAACTCAGGCCTACTACCAACTTTCAAGGACCATCTGCTGGGACTTTTGAGGGATTTGCATTGATCTGGGCAGGAAGGAAGTGTAGTGCAGCACACCATGTGCTCAATGTTATTAAATCCACAGTTGGAGAAGATGCAGCATTGGCATATCCAAATCTCATCAGAAGACTTTGTGAAAAGTAAGGAGTGTCTATGGCACCCTTCTTGACAGAAATTATAAGAACAGATCCTCCTATCCCACTACCAGTTGATACTCTAAGAGAAGAGTTGGTTTACCAATTGCCGGATCTGGATGAACAAACATCTGAAGGTTCAGGATCTAAAGTACCATCTCCTAAAGGAAAGCAAGCAAAACTTCCCTCAAAATCTAAGTTAACCCAGTTTAGAGCTGCAGCAAAAAAATCAAAAATTTCAGTAGCATCTCTTGCATTGAATGCTATTCCTGATGATGAAGAGCTCGAAGAAATTTCTGCACCATCACAACTTCCAAAGCCGCCATTGAGGAACACAATATCTGTGGATGAATCCCAGAATATGAGCACTTCGATCCAGAGCTTTGCACAGTCCTTGGAAGTATTAGTGAAAACAATGTCAGAAGACAAACATATACAGACGGAAATGGAGCAGAAAAAGATAGAGCTGGAGCATGCAAGGATACAAACAGAGAAAAAAAGCTCAGAAAGGAGGAGATGGAAAGACATGAGAAAATCAGAAGGCAAGAATGGGAAAGGCAAGAAAGAATGAGGAAATAGGAAATGGATAGATTTGAAAGGATTAGAAAAGAAGAACTGGAAGAGAGGAGATTGGAAAGAGAAAGGGAGATGGAACTGAGGAGGCAAGAACAACAAAATAGTACAAGATTAGTGGATATTCTTGCCACTCCAGTTTCAGATTTGAAGAAGCCCCCTTCTGTACCGCCCGGGATTCAAATGATGATGCGGGACCATCTGGGACTGCATAAAGCAGGAAGAGCGGACAGACCTCTCTCCAAAAACAGGGAAGCCCCCAAAAACTCTCTTCTACCTTTTCTGTTTGATCTTCCCATTCATTGTTTTCTAGCTTAGATTTTTTATTATTTTCTATAACCTAAGTAATTACTTCCTGATTAGGAATCATATGATATTAGGACAGAATAAGCTAAATTGCATTCTTTAGGATAAAACTGCATGATTTAAGGCACATTCTGATAAACAGAATTAGAACCTCAGGTGGGATAGAGAGTTGTTTAAGAAGTAGAAGACTAAGTCTAAGTGGCTGATGATAGAAATACTAATCCTTATAGATCTTGATTGCATGCAGAGCCGCTCTTGACAACTATTGAAAGCTAAGAACTGTGAATTGATTGATATCATTACTGGACATATAGTTTGAAGACTTTATGATTTTATTAACCTGAGTGACTTATGTACAATAATCAACAAATTGAACAAAAGTTAAAAAGATTGATCCAATCTAGTCTCTCTTGAAAGATGAGTGTGCATATTAGTGAAGTTTGAATCTAAGGCCAAAACAAAGGAATTTCATAAACAAACGTGGTAGAATAAAATGGATATATGTAGCTGGCACAGCTGCCCCGCTGACTTTTGGGTTGAGAAACTCTAAAAAGAGCAGAGTCAAGGGTAGGGGAGTTGAAATTTCATCTACAATGTTAGGTTATGAGATTCCTCCTAATAATGTGAAACCGAGCTATCGAAAGCCACAGAAAGCCATCCCTTGATGGGAAAAAAAAAAAGAATTATTTTTATTTTTGGCCGAGGGTTCAAAAGCGCAAAGTATGCACATAAGTTGGACATGATTGAGCGTGAAATGAGAAAATCTGACTAGCTAAGGAACAATACAATAACTCAAGAAAATGAAAATCACTCTAATTAATATCTTCATGAGGGCTGGGAGATTAATAGTCAGGTATGAAGCATCAATCGATTAAATAAGTCAAGCTCGAAATAGTTGGAAAAGGGAAGGCAATGATCCAAGAGATATCTTACAATAAATTTGAAATTTTGGAGGCCACAATTTAGACTCGTTCTTTGAAACTTTGCAAGCTTCTTACCACTTGAGGACAAGTGGTTCTAAATGTGAGGATGGTGATGACAGTCATCCATGACTGCCATTTTCATCCAAATTTGTGTCCTAATGATGAATTCTGATCATATTTTCTCAGAAGAATAGATGAAAGGATTGAAAGAATTAATTAGGATCAGGAAAAACCTAAGATTAGAAGAAAATTCTAAAATTCTGAGAAATAGCTTGAAATTGTTGGGAAAAAAAAGGTTTGAGTGTTTCACGCTTTGTTTCTACCAGATCTGATTCTCGCCTTGTCATACAGCAGGAAAAGTTAAGAAGAAATGTTGCAAGGACCAAGTCTGGAAAGATCACTTACATCGCGAGGGAAGGAAAGAGACATCGCAAGAAGTGCGAGGTGAAATTCAGTTGAGTTCAAGAGAGAATGATCAAGACTGGAAGTCGACGCGACAATCACATAACAGTGTGAGAGAACAGAAGATATGGCGAGCCAAGGAAGCTGAAAAGACAAAGCGAGAAAGGGAAATTAGGGAACGCTCTTGTTCTGACTGAAGACAAATTTCACAAAGCATGGAGTGAAGAAACGGAACAGGACAATGCGTGAAGCGAGAAAGAGTAATTAAGTGCGAGCATGACAGTTATTGACCAGGCGGGAGGCAGTTATTTTCACACATCTATAAATAGACCCCCTGGGTTCAGCTCAACCTAACCGGAGGACTTCAGAATTACTCTCATATTTTTCTCCAGTTCACTTTAGAGCTTTCGTAGGAAGGGTTGATAGAATTACTTTTGTTTTTTGCGATTTACTATTGATGTTCTTCGGATTATTCATCTTTGGTAGATTAGATTTTAATTTCGTTCGGTAGATTAGATTACGGATATCCTGGGAAGAGGAATTCTGCAAGGAAGTGTTCAAACCATCCCATGACGATCAATTCAATCTGTTTTCTTCATGTTCATAGAATCGAATTCGTATTTTCTGATGAATTTCAGATTTCCAGATGTTTTCGTTTCTTTTTCTGTTTACAATTTCTGTTGTATGAAGGGGAATCATGGTTTAGATTGCACAATTCTCTTTTTAAATCTTAATCTTTAAATCGGGATAACTGGATTAGTAAGAACGATGATTTAATTCAAGATAAATCTTGCATCAGAATTTAAAATCTCGATTTGTATTATTCTTAATCATTTAGAGATTTAGAAATCCTGTTTAAATTTGTTGTTCTAGTTCTTCAATCTTGCGAAGAGATGATATAATCTTGATATAATGATTGATTCTGAATTTCTTAGAAATTATAATTCACAACTTTAGATTCGTTTATATTAACGTTCTCTATTCATTCACTATTCTCAGATCTATAATTCTTAGAATTCTAGAATTTGCATCTACCTATCTTAATATTGTTCTTAGTGAGATTGTTAAAGAAATCTTTAAAAGCAGTTGTTAACTCAATTTGATTTTGATTTCAATAATATTTCTGAAGATTAAGTGAAATGATTTTTCACTAAGTTCTCAAAGACCCACCAGTGTTGAACATAGCATGATAATCTTTCAGAGCTAAAAATACTGAGTTCACGAGCCCAGCTAACACTTCGAGATTAGTCTCACTGTATTCCTTGGGTAAATATCGCGAGATGAATCTCTAGAGTAATCTGAACTTAATATTTTTCTTCATGCACAAACCTATTCTTGCTTTACTCCATAATAGGAATGATGCGAGGAACCTACCCACAAACTTACTTTCTAATATATTATCCCAGAACCCAGACCTTGTTCATTTGAACAAAGCGAGGGAGCATTCTGAGACAGCGTCAGAATTGATTCCTTTTTCATAAGGACATCAAATAATCTCTTGCTATATACATATATACCATTTATCTTATAAATGGGAATTAAACAACCTCGTCGTATTCTTGAAAATCTTATTGCGAGGAGTTTAAGTCTCTGTATTATTGCAATCTGAGGAACATTCTATGAATAATAGCTCCCTCCACGCTGTTCAAATATAGCGCGCGGAAAATTAGAATGTTCATAGTTTAAACCCCAAAATAATTACTGCGAGTTGTTGTAACACCCCGATTTTTGGTCACCCAGGTCGGGATGTCACCGCCACACCTCCCTAGTAAGGCACGGTTTCTCCGGCTTACTAAAGAGATGCAAGGCTAGGTATTTCAGTAATTAAAAATATTTAAAACATTTACAAACAGCCCGTACAATATAGTCTCAAAAAATAATAATATCATAATGCAGCGAAAATAGTATTTAAGTATAATATTGCAGCGGAAATGTAAATGCGACCGACATGGTCAAAACACGGGTTAAACAGGCCCGTTTATTCTATTGTCTAATGCAAGAATTTAAATAATAAAGTTTGCAAAAATATAGTTTCCCCCATGCATGAATGTGCTCATGTTTGTTCCACATACTCTGTAAGGAAAAAGGAAAATAAATGGTTTGGTCAGCACAACTTGCTCAGTAAGTTAACACATGCATGATCGTTGGGTTTAAAAGCCATTAATTTAATAATTTCATAAAAGCATGATAATAATCATAGATAATTTAATTTAATAATATAATCAATTCGCATAATTTTATCATGACACTAACCAATAGTACATTTAGCATAATTTAAATAAAAACCATAATTAATTTAAATAAAGCATTTAATAATTTAAGAGGACATTAATTAAGCATTTAACTATCCCCATTTACTCCCAAGATTTAGTATTTCAAGTGTTTCACGATTGCATCGCGATGTCAACAAGTTTAGCCGGAAACCGGCGGCCGCAGCCGTATCTGCCATACCCAGTACCACTCTGGAGCCTCGGAAAACCCATATGGATAGTCACGAGAGTGTAGGCCATATATCTCATGCCGTTTTGACAACATAACTCAAAAATTTCGCGCGGGGTCACCATCGTCCATAAAGGCACGAAGTGAATCGTTAGGAGGGCACCCTACAGAGCACTCACCCCCTAATTTTAAAGATCAAGTTTGTAAAGGGGATTTCCTAATTTCCAGATTTCATGTATTTATTTCAAAGAGTCTTCTACTCGTTTAAACCTTAAAGGCTAGTTTCACCGTTTCAACAAGATTTCAAGATTTGACTCGGTCAACTATAGTTTACTCTAAAATTCATTAAAAATCGAGTTTAACTCCAAAAATTCTGACATTTTACCACTGACTGAGAAACATCGAGACGAACAATTTTCGTGTTTTAACATTTTCAATCCGAGATACCGAAATAGGTCAAAAACGTCAATTTTCGTCATATCATTAATCTGTCCAAATTTCGTGTACAGCAGTTCAAGATTATCATGATCTATCATAGCAAATCAACTCCAAACTTAATGAAATTTTACAGAGACCTTCTTAAGACATTTTTCTACAACTTTCATGTTCGGCTAAAGATCTAAATCAGCCTATAACTAATGTCAAAAACGTCATCAAGATCGGACCGAAGTTCTGTCAAGAAATTCAAGATCCAATTTCAAGCAGTTCGGTTTCGAGTGGATTTCATATATCAAATCATCATGAAAAATTTTGAAAATTTTACAGTAGATAGATCTAAGCCATAGGAACGTTTTTTGTGTTTTAAGGTTTTCCGTTCGAAGACGTTTTAAGGTTCGGAAAAATTCGACAAAACTGTTGCGCCGGTAGAAGTCATACGTTGACAGATTTTTGAAAGATTTGATTTAGCTTTTAGTTTTCGTGTTTTAATTTCTCCCAAAACCATGTAAGTATTAACTTACAGATTCGTAGTCTTCCGGGATCGTCGAGTTCGGAGGCGTGGCTTCCAGTCCACCGTTTATCCTCTTCGTTCGTCGGGTTCTTCGTTCTAGATCCGATTCGGGGTGTAGAAAGAAAAAGAAGAGAATTAGGGTTTCGTTTTTGAATTAAAAACGAGATGGATGAACAGATCTAACTTATCACGACGTTGGAGATCTCTCAAATTCGTCCACGGCAATCCTCGCTCGGTTTTGGTGCCTCCGATGACTTCCGGATCTAGGGTTTTGTGTATAGAGAGTATCGTAGGGTTTTGAAAAGTGTTCGGGGCTTTCAAGAGGGGTTATTTATAGGTAAACAAGACCTAGGGGCGTCCAAAGTCTGCCCCTAAGAGTCTTGAGCCAAAAGGTGTTCAACCGAAGTCGGAAAATCCGGATTCGGGCGACTGAATCTCGCAACCGGTGAATCTGTCAAGCGGCACGGTCGTGGCGCGCCTTTCCTCTATTGACCGCGCGGCAACCGCGCGGCACTCACCTGGACTTCGGTCCGGGCGGGTCGTGCGATCCGTCGTGCCTTTCCTCCTCTCTTTCGGACTTCTATCCCCCTATGCTCCCGGATTCTGATTTCCGGGGTATCTTCGGGTTTCTATTTCCTCTCTAAATTTTACTCGGGTTTAATTGAATGTTTGGACTCGAATTCTCGAGTTCATTGGTGTCGGGTTTCGGTGTGCAATTTACTTATCTTTAATCAATTCTTTTTATTTAATTAAATTCCTTTAATTCCTTTTTAAGTTAAATCTCATTTCTCATTTCCTTATCTTTATTTATTTATTTACTGTATTTATTTTATTTATTGTTTATTTATTTAATTATTGTTTTATTTTATGTTGGTAAATTCTCGGGTATTACAGTCTACCCTCCTTAAGAATCAACTTCTTCCTCGAAGTTGTGTTTCGGATTTTCTCGTGCTAAGGTATTTCGCCCGGAGCCCAATGGTGATGGTTTGATTTTGGTTGTCCCTCCTGAGCAACCACCTCCACCTCCCGTGGTTCCCCAGCAGGGTCCGGAGGTGCCGCAGATACTTCAGATGATGCAGGGTATGCAGCTTAGTATGGATGCTGGGTTTGCTCGTATGGACGCTGGGTTTGCTGCCGGGCAGGCTCGTTATGACGCTTTGGATGCCAGGATGGATCTATACCAGGCTCGCATGGATACGATCACCACGAGACAGCTGGAGCAGCAGGCCACCATGACCGACATGTATGCCTACATGCGTCAGATGGACGAGTATATGCGTCGTCAGTTCCCGCCTCCCGACCAGTGATCCTTCGTTTCTGCGTCTCCATTTAGGTTTGCAGTAGTAGTGTTTTATTTGGTTGTTTTCTTATGGGACTCTATAAGGATGATCTTGCTGATTATGTTTAGTAGTTTATGTTTCCGTTGTATCCTTGCTTAGTTGTTTGATTTGACTGTTATCGTTTAGAGAAAACGTGGTGGAACTATTCCAGTTCGTCTCCTTTTTCTTTTCTTTTTTTTTTGGGTACGGACAGGCCTGTCCAGATTTTTTTTTCGATTTATTACAAATAAATCGTAATAAATCGGGCATTTTATTTCCTTAAACGAGATTTTAGTACAAAAGTAGAAATATTTTCCTAGCAAAATAGTATCTACTATAGATAGAATTCCTAGCGTCTCAAGACGTCCTCTGGTGGGGTAGCGGGATCCTCCTCCGGGTCTTCCTCCTCCGAACTTGGCGGCAGTAGATCGTCAAAGATAGTGTTCAAGTCTTGCCCATGAGCATCGATGTGTTCCTTCAGTATTAGGTTTTGTGTAGTGAGGGTTTGGACTTGGCGTTCGAGTTGGTTTATGCGGTGGTGATCCGCCTCTCTCAAGTTGCCCATGTGGTGCAAATTGGCCTCCAATTGAGCCATACGATATTTCATTTGTTCTATGGTTTGTTGGGAGTCAAGGTGAACGTTCATCATCCTGATCATCAAGTGCATCATATCTTGACTAGCCATCTAGCGCAAGCAAAAGATCTAAGTTAATATTCGCCAAGATTCTAGGTTAAACTTCGCCAAGATTCTAAGTTAAAATTCGCCAAGATTCTAAGTTAAAATTCGCCAAGATTCTAAGTTCTCAACATAACAGAGATGCAATATGCAAATGCAAATGATGATCCCCCCCAAAAATAATTTATGCACTATATATATATATTTTTCCATGGGTTTTAAAATAAAAAGTTTTCCATGGAATTAATACTTTAAAATTTAAAATAATAGTCAAGATATTAATAGTAGTTTAAAAATAATAATGGTTTAAAAATAGCCGGGCTCTGATACCAACTTGTAACACCCCGGTTTTTGGTCACCCAGGTCGGGATGTCACCGCCACACCTCCCTAGTAAGGCACGGTTTCTCCGGCTTACTAAAGAGATGCAATGCTAGGTATTTCAGTAATTAAAAATATTTAAAACATTTGCAAACAGCCCATACAATATAGTCTCGAAAAATAATAATATTATAATGCAGCGGAAATAGTATTTAAGTATAATATTGCAGCGGAAATGTAAATACGACTGACATGGTCAAAACACGGGTTAAACAGGCCCGTTTATTCTATTGTCTAATGCAAGAATTTAAATAAAAAAGTTTGCAAAAATATAGTTTCCCCCATGCATGAATGTGCTCATGTTTGTTCCACATACTCTGTAAGGAAAAAGGAAAATAAATGGTTTGGTCAGCACAACTTGCTGAGTAAGTTAACACATGCATGATCGTAGGGTTTAAAAGCCATTAATTTAATAATTTCATAAAAGCATGATAATAATCATAGATAATTTAATTTAATAATATAATCAATTCGCATAATTTAATCATGACACTAACCAATAGTACATTTAGCATAATTTAAATAAAAATCATAATTTAAATAAAACATTTAATAATTTAAAAGGACATTAATTAAACATTTAACTATCCCCATTTACTCCCAAGATTTAGTATTTCAAGTGTTTCACGATTGCATCGCGATGTCAACAAGTTTAGCCGGAAACCGGCGGCCGCAGCCGTATCTGCCATACCCAATACCACTCCGGAGCCTCGGGAAACCCATATGGATATTTACGAGAGTGTAGGTCATATATCTCATGCCGTTTTGGCAACATATCTCAAAAATTTCGTGCGGGGTCACCATCGTCCATAAAGGCACGAAGTGAATCGTTAGGAGGGCACCCTGCAGAGCACTCACCCCCTAATTTTAAAGATCAAGTTTGTAAAGGGGATTTCCTAATTTCCAGATTTCATGTATTTATTTCAAAGAGTCTTCTACTCGTTTAAACCTTAAAGGCTAGTTTCACCGTTTCAACAAGATTTCAAGATTTGACTCGGTCAATCACAGTTTACTCTAAAATTCATTAAAAATCGAGTTTAACTCCAAAAATTCTGAAATTTTACCACTGACTGAGAAACATCGAGACGAACAACTTTCGTGTTTTAACTTTTTCAATCCGAGATACCGAAACAGGTCAAAAACGTCAATTTTTGTCATATCATTAATCTATCCGAATTTCGTGTACAGCAGTTCAAGATTATCAAGATCTACCATAGAAAACCAACTCCAAACTTAATGAAATTTTACAGAGACCTTCTTAAGACATTTTTCTACAACTTTCATGTTCGGTTAAAGATCTAAATCGGCTTATAACTAATGTCAAAAACGTCATCAAGATCGATCTAAGTTCTGTCAAGAAATTCAAGATCCAATTTCAAGTAGTTTGGTTTCGAGTGGATTTCATATACCAAATCATCATAAACAATTCTGAAAATTTTACAGTAGATAGATCTAAGCCTTAGGAATGTGTTTTGTGTTTTAAGGTTTTCCGTTCAAAGACGTTTTAAGGTTCGGAAAAATTCGACAAAACTATTGCGCCGGTAGAAGTCATAAGTTGACAGATTTTTGAAAGATTTGATTTAGCTTTTAGTTTTCGTGTTTTAGTTTCTCCCAAAACCATGTAAGTATTAACTTACAGATTCGTAGTCGTCCGGGATCTTCGAGTTCGGAGGCGTGGCTTCCAGTCCACCGTTTATCCTCTCCGTTCGTCGGGTTCTTCGTTCTAGATCCGATTCGGGGTGTAGAAAGAAAAAGAAGAGAATTAGGGTTTCGTTTTTGAATTAAAAACGAGATGGATGAACGGATCTACTTACCACGATGTTGGAGATCTCTCAAATTCGTCCACGGCAGTCCTCGCTCGGTTTTGGTGCCTCCGATGACTTCCGGATCTAGGGTTTTGTGTATAGAGAGTATCGTAGGGTTTTGAAAAGTGTTCCGGGCTTTCAAGAGGGGTTATTTATAGTTAAACAGGACCTAGGGGCGTCCAAAGTCTGCCCCTAAGAGTCTTGAGCCGAAAGGTGTTCAACCGAAGTCGGAAAATCCGGATTCGAGCGAGTGAATCTCGCAACCGGCGAATCTGTCAAGCGGCGCGGTCGTGGCGCGCCTTTCCTCTATTGACCACGCGACCACCGCGCGGAACTCGCCTGGACTTCGGTCCGGACGGGTCGTGCGATCCGTCGTGCCTTTCCTCCTCTCTTTCGGACTTCTATCCCCCTATGCTCCCGGATTCTGATTTCCGGGGTATATTCGGGTTTCTATTTCCTCTCTAAATTTTACTCGGGTTTAATTGAATGTTTGGACTTGAATTCTCGAGTTCATTGGTGTCGGGTTTCGGTGTGCAATTTACTTATCTTTAATCAATTCTTTTTATTTAATTAAATTCCTTTAATTCCTTTTTAAGTTAAATCTCATTTCTCATTTCCTTATCTTTATTTATTTATTTACTGTATTTATTTTATTTATTGTTTATTTATTTAATTATTGTTTTATTTTATGTTGGAAAATTCTCGGGTATTACAGTTGTTTTGGACATATATTTTGCATAATTAATTCTCAAATCCTTTTTAAGGGAAGTAATTCCCTACATTCTGTCTAGCTCTTAATCTATATTTTTGGAGCACTCTAGCATTTGACTTAGAGGATTCAGAACCCTCATCGTTTCTTATACATATATTACTATCTATATTCATATTATTTTGGGAAATTTCTCAGATTAAGTATTTCAGCTTTCCTAAAATAAACATATCATTCATAATCAATTTTTCACCATTCACAGTCACAAGCTCCTTGAGATTAGGAAAAGGATATTAGTTTGCTAAACCATCATTTACTCAGGATAATGAAGAACAAACATGTTCTACAATTGGACATTTGGTACCTGTTGTTTAAAAGGGAAATATGTTTCAAAAATCATCTTTTGTCTTAAAAATTAATGAGATTCTAGAAGAGTTAACTCCCGGGGGTCATAGAGTGTTATGATAAGCAAATCATATGCTATTAGTTGGAAGTTAAACACCTTTTAGAATTTTATTAATCCTGAGTTAAGTCATGAGTATTTAGAAACATTTACAGTAGATTCGCTTGCCAATGCAACTGTATGAATCTGAGTAGTCCAGATAAGTCAAGGACTTTGATTAGCAATTTCATCTTGATATACTTACAAGACTATTATTTCTTATAAATACTTGTTCGAATTATTTTGAGAAACTAGAATCTTGTAAAACCATTGGATGATAGATTTAAATACCAGTTTTTTATTTTGTTGTAGAGGACATTCAAGTAAGGAGTGCGAGAACATTCTTATCAGAATAATAAGAGTACAACAACAAGTTCAGACTAGTTATAGATGGATTGGGTGTGACCCTGAGTTTTCCATTGGCTTAATCTGAATTCGAAAGAAACAGATTAAGTGATATTTCTAAAAGCTTAACTAAAAGATAAGTCTGACTGATTATCTTTTAGATTTAAGTGTCTCATGATTTCAGGACTAACAAAGTTATGACACTGGATCACAAGTACTTGTCTTGAGAAAAAGATCAAAGACATAAATGATTTAGCATACTTAAATAAAGGAATTTTCCAAATTCTCAGAGCTCACGCGATATTCAATAATCATAAAGCGTGATTACTTCTGTCTCAGTTTTGCTTCATTTTACTTTGTCTCTAAGTCCACATTGATCTATAACTACGCAATCATTACTTTAATCATTAACTCATATTTTACCACCGATTTAATGCTTACTTTTACTATGCTTTTCTAAGATTATTTTATCACAATTATCTGAGATAATGCTGCATTTTAATTAGGTTTTAGATAAAATTCACCTATGATCACATAAGCAAGAATATATAGATGTTTTAATGATCATGCGCTACAAAAATGCTTCTATCGTATAACTCTCTAGTGAACGATCCCGACAAATTAAATATATACTGCAAGCTTGATACCGTGCGCTTTCGATATGCAAAAGAAACATGCTCTAGGATTTCTCTTTAAAAATATTATTACGAAGAGAATCAAGAGTCATTGTAGTAAGTTGCAAAGGGATCTTTACATGAAACCCTTAAAAGCTTCAATGCCCTATCTAGAAGACTGAATCTAGCTGCATTTGCCACAACACACCTGATTGGATTCGAGCATATAAAGGACTTGTATGCTTAAGATACAGATTTTGGAGAAATCTACAAGAAAACCGAGAAAATAGCCTTCAAGGAATTTTCTCAACTAAACGGTTTTCTCTACTATGGAAACAAAATGTGCATACCAAAGGGATCTGTCAGGGAACATCTGATTACCGAAACACATTATGGCGACATGATGGGTCACTTTGGGAGAATTGCAACAATGAGCATATTGACATAACGTTTCCACTGGCCAGGGATGGAAGACTTCGTCAACAAATGCATCACGTGCCTACGAGCCAAGTCAACCGCCAAGCCACACGGATTATATCAAGCTTTGCCAGCACAAGAGGGCCCATGGATTGACTTATCTATGGATTTTGTTTTAGGGCTACTCGCACTGCAAGGGCTAAAGACTCTATCTTTGTTGTGGTTGACAGGTACTCAAAGATGACACATTTTGTACCCTGTGCCAAGACAAATGACGCGCACCACTTGGCCAAGATATTCTTCAAGGAAGTTGTAAGACTCCATGGTGTGCCGAGAACAATCGTTTTCGACAGAGATGCAAAGTTTTTAAGTTATTTTTGGAAATCCTTGTGGTCCGAAATCGGAACTAGACTGTTATTTTCTACTGCATATCATCCACAAACTGATGGTCAAACTGAAGCAGTCAATAGAGTCTTAGGTAATTTACTAAGGGTTATTACTGCTTCCAGTAGTAAAAGTTGGGATGAATGCTTACCTTACATCGATTTTGCATATAATCGACATGTACACAGTGCCACACACATGTCACTATTTGAGGTAGTGTACGGGTTTAACCCATTGACGCCACTTGATTTGTTGCCACTGCCTCGCAATGAGCATTTGAACATCAATGGCAGGAACAGAGCAAATGCGATAAAGGAGATGCATAAAGATGTGCGAGACAGTCTGGTGAAAGCTGCAGAAGGATATGCCAAATATAACAACCGAGGTCGGAAGGAGCTAAAACTGAACCCAGGGGATTGGGTCTGGCTCAACGGGAAGAAAGTGGTTTCCTGCAAGCCGACGCTATAAGTTATCTCCGCGAGGAGATGGGGCATTTAAAGTTTTAGAAAGGATTAATAATAATGCGTATAAATTACAACTATCTGAAGAATATGATCATATTAATCATGTCTTTAATGTTGCAGATCTGACTCTTTTCGAAAGGGACGAGGAAGATCATGGTCGTTGATGGATCAACCTCCCCAAGGGGGTGGGGATGGCATAGAAGCAGGAACTAGAGCACTGTTGATCCCCGTATTTCCTGACGGACCGGTATCCCAACAGCGGACTAGGAAGTTCACATCCAGAGTTGCTGAGTTGTTGCACCGGAATTTTGAAGATGAACTGCTGAAAGCTAGAACCGGGAAGATGGGTTTAAAGCTGCTGATTCGGATAGAGGAAGACCCCGGACCCACCCAAATGGATCCAGAAGTACACAATTGAGTAAAAGCAGTCGGATGTCGATCGCCGAAAAGTTGGCCGGAATCCCTCGCTGGAACAGTCACCGAAAATCGAACATTATATTTAGTTGTTTAGTTTGTAATTCAACAAGTGCATGCATGCACAAAGACATTTGAACAAGCAGAGAGAGAAGCCACCCTGTGGACCCCGCAGGAATGAAAAGAAAGGCAAGTTACGACGTTAGCCTGGAAGTACGACGCTAGCCTCGATTTACGATGCTAGCCTGTTTCACGTCGTGCGAGCCGTGTCTCAGGCCGCGAGCCACTGGATGGAAACTACGACGCTAGCTTCCCCCTACGACGCGAGACAGTCTCACGTCGTCCCCGCCTCCCCAGTTCAGATTTCCACCTACGACGCTAGCCACAAAGTTACGACGCGAGCCAGCTTCACGTTGTACGAGTCTCGCGTCGTCCCAATAGTTCCAGTTTAGGTTTTCTTCTTGTTTGTTTAATCCTAGTGCAGGATTGTTTAAATCCCTTGTAATGTAGGATGTCTATAAATAGGTCATCCTTAACATTGTTTCATTCACCTTTGAATGATATAAAAATTTGAGTGTTTCTCTTGAATGAATCAAATGCATTTGAAGGTCACCATCCGGATTGCCACCATTGTTGGACGATTCCTTTCAAGCTTGGTGTAACACCCCGGATTTGATAACCCAGGCCGGGGTGCCACCGCCACACCTCCCTAGCAAGACACGGTTCCTCCGAGCTTGCTAAAGAGATGCAAGGCTATAGGTGTTGGAAAAAGTTTTAAAAGCAAGTCCGGAATTACTTAAAAATGATAAAGTAATATCATCCATACATTATAATAAAAATAATAGGTTGCAGCGGAAATTAAATACAGGGCCGACATGGCCAAAACTCGGGTTAACAAGCCCGTATGCAAGTCATGTAGAACAAATAATTAAATACTCAAAGTGATCCCCGATGCATGATCATGCTCCGTACTCTGTAATGGGAAAATGAACAACGGGGTTTATCAGTATATAAAATACTGAGTAAGTTAAGCCCTTACAAAGCAATTTAAGGGGTTACATGTGTTTAAATCCAAAGATTCACTTGTCATGCATTACTTTTAAAATCCATATTTTATTCGCAGCGGAAAACATGTTTAATTTATTCAAGACGACAATGCATAATTTAAAAGACTAAATTTTAAAGGCGGAATTTAAAGGCATAATTTAATGACGTAATTTAAATGCGTAATTTTAAAAACATGATACAAAAGATTTAAGCGTAATCAACACTCACACAAGTCTTTTATATTTTATCCCGCAACTAAGAAGAGGACACCACACAAGAGAGATCACTAACGAGGCAATCTCAAAAATCATAATCAGTTAGCCGGTGAACCGGCGGCCGCAGCCATATCAGTATTGACTGCCGTTTTGGCTAGCCATGTATCTCGATTGCCATTTCGGCAAGCCGTGTGTATCTACTGTCAATTTGACAGGCCTTTCAAACGGTTTCACTACCACTCAGGCAGGCCGTGTATTTCCCACTGCCGATCTGGCAGGCCATGTGCACAACTGCCGTTTTGGCATAGTAAGGAGACCACTAACGAGGCAGTCTCAATAATCGTAGGACCACTAACGAGGCAGTCCAAATAATTTGTATGAAGATCGGCTCAGCCTAGTGAACGGGATTTTTCGAAAGTTCGTATTTCAAAGTCATCAAATGGTCGATATCGCGTTTTCATAGTTCGGGTTTTCTCAAGTTCGAAAAATCCTATTCGAGGCAGTTTACGCCTTTCTTAATTAAAAATTCGTCTTTTCTCCAAAAAATTCTGAAATTTTTACAGTAATTCAAAAACACACACACGAACAACTTTCATGTTTTAAGTTTTTGGAAATAAGGTTCCGAAGTGAGTTGAAATTCGAGTTTATTGCAAAGAATAATTTATGTCTTAAAAACTGTTTTCGTCACAGGTTCGTGCAACGCCGATTAAAATTCCATTTCAAAACCAATCGGTGTGAAATTTTTACAGTAACTACACAACACGTTAAGGAACAACTTTCATGTTTTAAGAATTTGGAAATAATGAATTCTTGGTACTCAAAAATCGAGTGCAACTCACTGCATACTCATGGCCCTTAAAACGATTTCAAAACAGTTTTAAAAACTCGGCCGTTTGACATATCAAATGAAAACCAAAATCCGTGAAATTTTATATGCATAATCTAGACACAATTATCTACAACTTTTGTTTAGGAATGCAAAGTTAAATCATTCGAAAAATGGGTGAAAAACATGCATCAAGTTGAATGAAGAAATCTGTCACAGTTTTAAAACGTTCGGGTTGTCACAGAAAGTTTACGGCGGGATTTGGGATAGCAAAACTTAATGTCAACGGCTGAAATTTGGACACAAGATAGATAAAGGTGTTAGGAACAACTTTCATGTTGAAAAGTTTTCGGTTTGAATTCCCGAAGGTCGAGTTTTTGGCGAGTCTTTAAAATTGGACGAAAATAGGGTTTTTGAAAACCGATTTTTGTTACAAGCCTATATCTCGAGATTTAAACAACAAACAACCACGAAAATTTGTGAGTAAGGTTTTAACTTACTTAGTTAGAGAATAGGGTCGCTGGATTGGGTTTCCGGACGTCCTAGGGTCACGACGAACGGCCAACTTCTCCGATCGCTTTTTGTTCGTTTTCCGGCGGGAAATCGTAGTAAGGAAAATGGGTTAGAATATGAGTTTCTGAGATCTATGGACGAATTGAAACATTGTATAATAGCTTACCAAGAGTCTAGAGGGCAGGGGCTTGTCCCGGTCGTCCCGTCGTCGCCGGAATACTCGCCGGAAAGTGGTGTCGAAGGAGTTTTGAACTTGGAGAGGGAAGATGGAGTGTCTAGGGTTTGTTTACTGAAAATAAGGGGTAGGGGCGCCCAATACCGAGTTTATGCACTTCCCTACTGCTGGGATCCGTTTACCATCGAAGAGAATGTTAATTTAGGCAAGAAAATCGCCATGGAAGGAAAGTTTACACCTCCTGCACCTCTGGCGCGCTGGTGACGCGCACCTAAGCTTTTGTCCGCGCGGAGCACGCGTGGTCTGCCCTGGAGTCGCGACTCCTCTGTCCGCGCGGTGGCCGCGCGGCGGCGCACGGAGGGCGCGGGCCGGCCGGACCGGCCGGTTCGGCGGTCCGCGTGGTCCATCGGGTCTTTTCTTCTTTTCTCGATCGGTTTTCTATCCCCTACGTTTTCGGTTCGACTTTTCGGGTCATTTCTGGGGTTACGATTCCTTTCTAAATTTTATTTTGACTCCGATGAATTTCATATTCGAAACCTTGAATCCGTCGAGTTTGAATTCATCGTCTTAAGACTCCCGTGTAGTAATTTATCTGATTAAATTACTTCCGACTTCACGGGTTTTTGGAATTAAAATTCTTTTCCTTCTTGAATTTAATTCCAATTCTTTTAACTCGATTCATGGAATTTCTTCGGCTTCCTTTCCCTCTTTTATTCCATTTTGAGTTTTTGAATCTATCGGCGTTTCATTTCCGAGCAATAATTTATTGTAATAAATTATTTTCTTTTCGGAAATAAATTTTTATTTTGCTGTAAAAATCCCGGGTATTACAGTCTACCCCCCTTAAGAATCAACTTCGTCCCCGAAGTTGCGCCCTCACTTCCTTTTGGCTCAATTTAATGTTGGGGTATTTCCATCTACCTTCCTTTAAGGATGAACGTCTTCCACGAGAAATTAATTACATTCCTTTGAATGTGAATTAAGTTTCTCGGGTGTTACATCCTCTCCCCCTTAGGAATCAACTTCGTCCTCGAAGTTGGGCGTTAGCTCCTCGCGAGCTCGGTCGTTGTTTGGTTGCGTGATTGTATTATTGCGTTTTATTGTTTGTTATTATTTGACTGAACCCAGAATTGAAATTTCCAAGTTGCCTACGTACCCTGTGAAGGGATCAAGTCATTACGTAGTTCAAAACAATTTGAATTCATTTATTTTTGATTGGATACAATTCTTAGAGTCGTACTCAAAAATAAATGTAGTTTGTCGATGCTTGAAAACTTCTTACGGTTACTTGGGCCAAGTGGTCACGTCCTCCCTCTTGTTTATATTCTCTATTCGCGTCCGGCAGTCACGCAGCCGATGACCATGTCGACCGCACCGAAGGCATGCTCCAGGCTGAGGGCATCCTCTCGCATAGTGTGGTTTACCACACTTTGGACATGGTGGCGCATAGTCGCCATGGTTGAAGACTATCCCCTTGTTTCGTCCATTGTCGTTTTGATGTGGTCGGTCCAAGTTTCTACGGGAATGGTCCTTATTCCCTTTGTATCGTCCTTGTGGTCCTTGCTTAGTCCCACCTACCGGTTTCTGTTTCAGTCCTTGAACTCGTGCAACCGCTACTGCACGATCATACACAGCTTGTAGGTCAAGATAGTGCTCGCCCGTGATCACCTCTCTAATAGATAAGTTTAGTCCCGTCTCGAACTTCTGTGCCTTCTCTACATCAGTTGGCACCAGTCTCGGCGCGAACCGCACCAACTCCTTGAAACGGTTATAGTATTCTTGGACCGTCTTTCCTCCTTGCCTCAGTGTAGAAATTCCTCATACATAGCAGCCTTCATGCTCATGGGATAAAAATGATCCCTAAGCAGATCCGTGAATTCTGACCATGTGTAGGGCTCGTCGCACTCTGCACGTTTCCCTTGGGTGACTTGCCACCAATCATCCGCCTCGCCTCCTAGGTAGTATGAAGCTATGTGAACCTTTTCCCCGTTGGGACACTTTACGGCGTTCAACAACTTGTCGAACGTCCGTATCCATTCCTCTAGCTGAGCCGGGTCCTCTTCGCCGGCGTAGTGGGGTGGTTGGTAAGGGTTTACCAAGGCTAAGTAGTTGACCCGGGTTACCGGTGGTGGTACACCCGCTGGTGCACGTTGCACTTCAGCATTTCCTAATACTACGAGAACTTCCTCGACAGTCCTTAGACGCTCATCCATATTGTTGGGAACATGAGGCACTCGCCCTTCTATGTTCTGAGGGATCTCATTATTGTTCGGTGTGTTGGGGAGGTCAGCGTTAGTGTTGTTTGGGATTTCCTTTCTCGATTTTCCCTTAGGTGCCATTCTCTGTTACCAACACACGTGAAGATGAGTTTCTAATCTAAGGCAAGTTAGCGTTCAAGAAAATCTATAAGGTAGGATTGGAAAGAGGTAATAGATAGGAGAATGCTAAACTTAGGTGATCAAATTATAAGACTGAGGCAGAATTAGTTTAAAGCAAACGCTTCTAAGTCAATGTCATAACCAATTTGAAGGTAAGAGTTTTGACACTGTTAATTCACAAAAAAAAAAAAAAAAAATTAGCGCGATATTCATGTATGTATGTATGCGAATGCATGTATGCTTTATACAATGCTACCCCAACCCCGAAAAATATTTTCGTGACTTTAAAAACTTGTTGGAAAAATTTCTATGCATATGTAAATATTTTCCATGGGTTTCAAATAAATTTTGTTCCATGGAAACGAAACTTAAAATTTAAATAATAATAATGGTACTTAAAGACTTAAAAATAATATTAATATTTGTTTAAAAATCCTTGGGCCTCTATATTGGCCAGAAATAATAATAATTTAAAAATATTTCCGGGCTCTGATACCACTCTGTAACACCCCGGATTTGATAACCCAGGCCGGGGTGCCACCGCCACACCTCCCTAGCAAGACACGGTTCCTCCGAGCTTGCTAAAGAGATGCAAGGCTATAGGTGTTGGAAAAAGTTTTAAAAGCAAGTCCGGAATTACTTAAAAATGATAAAGTAATATCATCCATACATTATAATAAAAATAATAGGTTGCAGCGGAAATTAAATACAGGGCCGACATGGCCAAAACTCGGGTTAACAAGCCCGTATGCAAGTCATGTAGAACAAATAATTAAATACTCAAAGTGATCCCCGATGCATGATGATGCTCCGTACTCTGTAATGGGAAAATGAACAACGGGGTTTATCAGTATATAAAATACTGAGTAAGTTAAGCCCTTACAAAGCAATTTAAGGGGTTACATGTGTTTAAATCCAAAGATTCACTTGTCATGCATTACTTTTAAAATCCATATTTTATTCGCAGCGGAAAACATGTTTAATTTATTCAAGACGACAATGCATAATTTAAAAGACTAAATTTTAAAGGCGGAATTTAAAGGCATAATTTAATGACGTAATTTAAATGCGTAATTTTAAAAACATGATACAAAAGATTTAAGCGTAATCAACACTCACACAAGTCTTTTATATTTTATCCCGCAACTAAGAAAAGGACACCACACAAGAGAGATCACTAACGAGGCAATCTCAAAAATCATAATCAGTTAGCCGGTGAACCGCCGGCCGCAGCCATATCAGTATTGACTGCCGTTTTGGCTAGCCATGTATCTCGATTGCCATTTCGGCAAGCCGTGTGTATCTACTGTCAATTTGACAGGCATGTATATCAACTGTCGTTTGACAGGCCTTTCAAACGGTTTCACTACCACTCGGGCAGGCCGTGTATTTCCCACTGCCGATCTGGCAGGCCATGTGCACAACTGCCGTTTTGGCATAGTAAGGAGACCACTAACGAGGCAGTCTCAATAATCGTAGGACCACTAACGAGGCAGTCCAAATAATTTGTATGAAGATCGGCTCAGCCTAGTGAACGGGATTTTTCGAAAGTTCGTATTTCAAAGTCATCAAATGGTCGATATCGCGTTTTCATAGTTCGGGTTTTCTCAAGTTCGAAAAATCCTATTCGAGGCAGTTTACGCCTTTCTTAATTAAAAATTCGTCTTTTCTCCAAAAAATTCTGAAATTTACAGTAATTCAAAAACACACACACGAACAACTTTCATGTTTTAAGTTTTTGGAAATAAGGTTCCGAAGTGAGTTGAAATTCGAGTTTATTGCAAAGAATAATTTATGTCTTAAAAACTGTTTTCGTCACAGGTTCGTGCAACGCCGATTAAAATTCCATTTCAAAACCAATCGGTGTGAAATTTTTACAGTAACTACACAACACGTTAAGGAACAACTTTCATGTTTTAAGAATTTGGAAATAATGAATTCTTGGTACTCAAAAATCGAGTGCAACTCACTGCATACTCATGGCCCTTAAAACGATTTCAAAACAGTTTTAAAAACTCGGCCGTTTGATATATCAAATGAAAACCAAAATCCGTGAAATTTTATATGCATAATCTAGACACAATTATCTACAACTTTTGTTTAGGAATGCAAAGTTAAATCATTCAAAAAATGGGTGAAAAACATGCATCAAGTTGAATGAAGAAATCTGTCACAGTTTTAAAACGTTCGGGTTGTCACAGAAAGTTTACGGCGGGATTTGGGATAGCAAAACTTAATGTCAACGGCTGAAATTTGGACACAAGATAGATATAGGTGTTAGGAACAACTTTCATGTTGAAAAGTTTTCGGTTTGAATTCCCGAAGGTCGAGTTTTTGGCGAGTCTTTAAAATTGGACGAAAATAGGGTTTTTGAAAACCGATTTTTGTTACAAGCCTATATCTCGAGATTTAAACAACAAACAACCACGAAAATTTGTGAGTAAGGTTTTAACTTACTTAGTTAGAGAATAGGGTCGCTGGATTGGGTTTCCGGACGTCCTAGGGTCACGACGAACGGCCAACTTCTCCGAACGCTTTTTGTTCGTTTTCCGGCGGGAAATCGTAGTAAGGAAAAAGGGTTAGAATATGAGTTTCTGAGATCTATGGACGAATTGAAACTTTGTATAATAGCTTACCAAGAGTCTAGAGGGCAGGGGCTTGTCCCGGTCGTCCCGTCGTCGCCGGAATACTCGCCGGAAAGTGGTGTCGAAGGAGTTTTGAACTTGGAGAGGGAAGATGGAGTGTCTAGGGTTTGTTTACTGAAAATAAGGGGTAGGGGCGCCCAATACCGAGTTTATGCACTTCCCTACTGCTGGGATCCATTTACCATCGAAGAGAATGTTAATTTAGGCAAGAAAATCGCCATGGAAGGAAAGTTTACACCTCCTGCACCTCTGGCGCGCTGGTGACGCGCACCTAAGCTTTTGTCCGCGCGGAGCACGCGTGGTCTGCCCTGGAGTCGCGACTCCTCTGTCCGCGCGGTGGCCGCGCGGCGGCGCGCGGAGGGCGCGGGCCGGCCGGACCGGCCGGTTCGGCGGTCCGCGTGGTCCGTCGGGTCTTTTCTTCTTTTCTCGATCGGGTTTCTATCCCCTACGTTTTCGGTTCGACTTTTCGGGTCATTTCTGGGGTTACGATTCCTTTCTAAATTTTATTTTGACTCCGATGAATTTCATATTCGAAACCTTGAATCCGTCGAGTTTGAATTCATCGTCTTAAGACTCCCGTGTAGTAATTTATCTGATTAAATTACTTCCGACTTCACGGGTTTTTGGAATTAAAATTCTTTTCCTTCTTGAATTTAATTCCAATTCTTTTAACTCGATTCATGGAATTTCTTCGGCTTCCTTTCCCTCTTTTATTCCATTTTGAGTTTTTGAATCTATCGGCGTTTCATTTCCGAGCAATAATTTATTGTAATAAATTATTTTCTTTTCGGAAATAAATTTTTATTTTGCTGTAAAAATCCCGGGTATTACAGTCTACCCCCCTTAAGAATCAACTTCGTCCCCGAAGTTGCGCCCTCACTTCCTTTTGGCTCAATTTAATGTTGGGGTATTTCCATCTACCTTCCTTTAAGGATGAACGTCTTCCACGAGAAATTAATTACATTCCTTTGAATGTGAATTAAATTTCTCGGGTGTTACACTTGGGTTGTGCTTGATCGTATTGCCACCTATAGGTTATCGGTCGAGGGAGTAGTCGAATCCTTATGGATTAGTCGATTCCAAGATTGAGTTTTCAACTAGGTAAACCCCTTATCCCTTTGTTCTTCATTTCGGCTTTGTTAGATATTTCGTATCCAATCCGATCCATGACAAATACCGTGCCCAAAAGTTTTGAGACACTTTTAACGGGACGGAGGGAGTATTTTTAAAGCTAGTCGCTAAACGTTGTACTTTTTTGCCAAACACATCCTTGGTTCATGTGAAGTACTTTTTCAAGCTGGAATGTATATTGATGATTGGATAGAATTTTTATTAAATGGATGATGTAGATGATATAAGGATAATTATATACTTCCTCCATTTTTTTTTGTTTGCTACATTTGACAAATGTGTACTGTTCACATACATACTTTGACTTAAAGTTTTATCATAGTTGTACAAGTTAAAATATAGCCAAGTGAGATCTTGTTAGATTCGTCTCGTCTTGTAGTTTTTAAATATTCAACTTTTAGAATTTTTACATGTATCGAATTTGAGTTATTAATAGTTTAAAATGTGTATTGGACTGCGTGCTGGGTGGATCCGTAGCAATCTTTAAAAAACAGAGAAAGTAATTATTCTATTTTTATTTTATTTTTATTTTAAATATATATTATTCCTTTTACACAGTTGTCTGAAGTAATCATGGTGGACCCTAATCATGATCAGAGTTTAATAACATTGAATGACAAGAATTTCAATACATAATGGTTAATCATCTAAGACATAATGTCAATAAGAACCTAATATATTACCAAGGAGTTCAACACAAAAATACAGAATGTCAGTTTGATAAAATAGAATGTCTGGCAGTTCTGCGTTAGAATCTTAATCAAGACATAATGTATATCACATGTTAAATAAAACAATATCACATGTTATATCACATGTATTACCAAGGAGTTAAATAATGTCATGTTTAATAGAATTAAAACAAAATGTCGAGAATTCGAATATAGAATGGTCTATTAAGAACAAGTTTTTACTACATATATAGAGGATGACTAATATTTTGAGAAAGAATGTATTCTTACTTAGGATAGAATGTTATGAATGCCAAGTGTCTAGAAGTATTATTCTTTGGATAAAACATAATGTCTAGAATTACAAAGGCACAATGGTAGATTAACTAACAGGGAGTGTCCATCATTATACCAATTAATGATTAAAAAAAGTGCACTATTTTTGCAACACATATACAAAATGTCTAGTATTGTGATACATCATATGTTATTCTTTTATATAGAACTAGTATTACCCTATCCGAATGGATGGGATGATATGTGATAATGATAAATAGAATATAGATTGCATGAGAAAATATAAAATATTGAAGGATGTAGTATGTTGATGAATACGAAATAGGAAAAATAGAAAAATTCATCCTTTTTCTTTTAAAAAATTCCAAATTCGTCCATTATGAATTTTCTGCCCCTTTCCGTCCGCTTGGCATGCTAATCCGAGCCCACTTCGTCCTAATTTCACTAATCACATTGCATTAGGTGACGTGGCATCTGAAAACCTCAAAACCCTTAGGCCCACTCCAATGGCTAGGTATTTATTGAGTTGGCACTCATAAATACCTGTGTTTGAGGTATTTTGCCATTGGGAACAAAGAAGTTGGGAAAGAGAGCTACCCTCATGGCACAAGTATTAAGAAAAAAATAATATTTTTATAAGAAACAATGCTGTTGTAGCAGCTTTTTCATTGCCGTTAAATTTCTTTTTCTATTTTTAAATGGATATATTCAATGATTAGGGTATTGTAATTGGGTATTGCTGTTGGGAGAGGAATTTTATTTGTGGGTAGAGGTATTTAAGTTTTAAAGTGACGCTGATGTGACACCTAAATACCTGGAATTGAGAAGGCCTTACACCATGGCAAATGGAAATGGCCCATGCTTATACACCTCATCCATTGATAACATCTTCCCAAAAATTTTACACAGTGTCTTCTCTTGCACTTTCTCTCTAAAAAAACAAGCGCCAAATGACGCCTCATTTATTCCGCCGTCCTCCAAAACTACCGCTAGTGCCTGCCTGTCCGCCGCCTCCACCTTCTCCAAGTTCCCAATCACCACCTTCAACCCATAATCCTCCACCACTTTCGAAAGCAACGTCTTCGTGAACAATTGCGGGTGCACTGTCATCGCCGTCTGTAGTTCCAATTACCCCCATCAATCCATTGCAGAATATTGGGGCTCGATTTCCACTTTGATTGAGATGGAAATGGGGAAGAAGCTTCATTCATATAAAGCTTAACGGAGTGGTATATGTACATCCGCGCCGTTGAGCTCATTGGCAAGGGTGCGGTACAGATTGAAGCTGGAAAGCGCAAGCGAAGAGACGGGGCTGCGGTCGCGACTCGCGCAAGTCGAGGGTGAGGAACCCGCCGGCCTTACCGGAGGCGGCGCAGGCAATGGATGATTTCTCCACTAGGGTCACGGCGGCACCTCACCTCACTTGGATGATTTCTACCACTGCAGACCACCACTCTTTTGGATGCGGTTTGGGGGACCTCCACTCCATAAATTCAGACCACCACTCTTTCTACCATATGTTAGAATTTTGGTGTTTCAATTTCTAATCCTATTGAATTAGTTGAAATTATGAAGTGTATGTTAGGGTTTTATTTTCTTCCAGAAAGTTGTTAATTTGTTTATGATTTTGGGCAATTTATGGATGAATGATGATTGATGAAGAATTTGTGTTGTCTGCATTTTTTTTCCTGGATCTGTAAATTAATGGTGTTGTGTCTGACTTGGGGGGGGGGGGGGGGGGGGGGGGAGGAGAAAGATGTCTGTAAGTTTGGGGAAAGGGAAAGAGATGTGTATAGGTGTACTCCGTATATATTACTCCCTCCGTCCCATTCCAAATGTCCTACTTACTATTTTTGGATGTCCCATTACAAATGTCTTCTTTCTATAAATAGAAATAATTTTCCCCTCCAACAACTATGTGGATCCCACCGTATACTCACAAACCAACTTTACCTTAATTCCCGTGCCCAACAGTAACAAGACACTTGGAGTGGGACGGAGGGAGTAAAACACTGATGAAATGCACTGAGGTGGAGAGTGGGCCTTTACCCTTGCCACAGTGTACGGTTTTTGTCATGTTCAGACGCCATGTCAGCTAATGCAATGTGGTTAGTGAAATTAGGATGGAGTAGGCTCGGATTAGCATTCCAAGCGAACGGAAAGGCGCAGAAAATTCATAATGGACGAATTTGAAATTTTTAAAAAGAAAAATGACGAATTTTTCTATTTTTCCAATACGAAATAACACATAAATGTATTTGAATTTTGTGAATAATTGTTATTCGTCAAAACAATTCACTCAACAAATGTGTATATAATTAATTCACCAATAATTAAAGAAAAAATATTAATTGTTCAAATTTAGATTATTAACCACAATAATTTAAACAATAGTACATTATTTAAATTAAAATAATATTCATCCAATTATGCAATATTTAGTAATCTACAATTTAATCCAAATTTCAAGTAAAAAGTGCCTTTAAGCCAAAAAATCCTAATCAAACAAAAAAATACTTCGTAAATAAAATTACATTATTTTTTTTTTCAAATCTAGATCGTTGTATTGACAGAAATAATTATGCATACATTCAGTATATATAATTTAACCCAATTGATATAAATCAATAAAATATTTAACTAAAAATATATCATAAGTAAATAAATTAATTATATTACATAATATAATGAACAATATATTATACTAAATAAAGATTAATTGCTAAAATATCAAAATTTATTAAACAATATAAATGCTTTTTCTCGAGTAAAATTTATATTATTTTCAATTAGATTATAAATTTTTATTATTGGGTATATAAAACTATTATTAGTGGGTGCATATTCATGGACTTACAATAAGATTATTTTTATGAAGGCCCAATATGATTATAAAAGGAAAATTAGTAGAGGTACTATTCATAGGATCAAGAACTTTATTATGGGAATGATTAGGGTGCTGACATTTGCTCCGTACGGACAACGTACGCAATCGTTGATCAATTTCATCATCCAACGGCTGAGATCAATTGTAGAGTTAGTTTCATCATCAGAGACATGACATACACAACTCAACGACGGAGCCAATGCAATTCAGCGACGCGACCTATGCAATTCAGCGACATTATTGTATTCATCTCAGCGACATTTGAAGTTAGAGCCGTTTGAAGTTCATTGCGAATTTAATCGCATCTCAGCAACGGGGCATTCACAATTCAGCGACATGACCAATACAAATTCAACGACATGCCATATGCAACTCAGCGACATTATTATGTTCATCTCAACGACAATTTTATACATTTCAGCGACACTGGTCTATGCATTTAAGCGCAGAGTCACACAATTCAGCGACATGACCATATGTAATTCAGCGACAAGACCAACGTAATTCAGCGACTGAATATAGTAGTTCTCAGCAACGTTATCCGCATGTCCGCACCCTACCATACACCCTTTATTATATTATAGATGTCATCAAGTTCACGCCATCACATAAAGAAAACTTACAGATATGGATTTGCAGGGTACAGCTTACTAGCAGCAGTTGCTTTGATTTATGTTAATAATGTCCCAACTCATACAAAATAAAATGTAATGTCTACATATACAAATCAATATAGCTTACAACTACTGTTTTTGAGAAGTGATGATACCACAACCGCTGTTTTTTGAGAAGTGATGATACCCCAGTGCGGCTCTGCTCAGACTATATGTTTCTTCTCCCCAAGTCGAGTAATTTTTATTCTCCTCCACAATAATTTTTTTTTTTATTTTGCTCCAATGCTCATTGTTGCTTATGGGATATCTTGATGAGGCGATTAAACTTCTCAATACAAATTCATTAGATTAGAAATCTGGATTACAAAAAGATTTGTTTTCTGCAAATTTGGATTTTGATAAAGAGATTTCATGATTAGGTCGCATAAAGATTGATTAGGTTGCATAAAGCCGTCTAAATTAACATTATTTAAATTCAAGAAGTATAAACACTAATTTAGCCCCACCATCAATATCAATCCTTGATTTAATCTGATATCCAATTATTATGATTTACTCAGCATGTGCTGAAAGAAAAGATATTCCACTATGGCATTGGCAACCATGCCACCCCTGCACTTGTTTCATTTTCAACATAATATCCAATCATTTGGCAATCCGATTATGGTATAGATTTATGAACAGCCATCCAATCATGACAATTTGATAACGGTTCAGATCTATAAAGAGCCAGCATATGTACCTCCACATCCACATGATCTTAGGATAATCTAAACTAGGCCAATATCTTGCATAACATCAATAAAATTTTATTAAGTAATAAGCATGGTATTCATATATAATGTTTTTGGTATTTTACTAACTTTTAATAAATTAACATAGTTATGCATCTCATTATAAATATTGTAATTGATATTGAGAGAATTGATAATTGGATAATCTCAACGTGATGAGATGATTGTATTGAGCAAATATATATAGGAGTATACATTACAGGAGGATCCCACAATAAGTGGAGAAAATAAAGGAAAAGATACAACAAGATATATATCATATCAACAAGATATCAACTATTTACTCCTATTACCCCCCGTCAAGCGATGCGTGGGGTGTAAACAGACGCAAAGCTTGGAACGGAGAAGCTCAAATGCTGGTCGAGGTAAGCTTTTGGTGAAAATGTCAGCGACTTGGAGAGCAGACGGAACGAACTGTGTTTGAAGCTTCCTGGACGAGACCATGTCGCGAATAAAATGACAATCGATATCAATGTGCTTGGAACGCTTATGCGCCACTGGATTTTGGCTTAAGAAGACGGCACTTTTGTTATCACACAAGAGCAAGGGAGGACAAGTGTAAGACTGGCGAAGCTCCGGAAGCAAATTTTGGAGCCAAGCAATTTCGGCAGCAGCATTGGCCAAGGCACGATACTCGGATTCACAACTTGATCGAGCAACAGTGGGTTGTTTCTTTGCACTCCAAGAAATAAGATTCCCCCCCCCCCCCCCCCCCCCCAGGAAAATAGAGTAGCCATAAGTGGACCGACGAGTCTCCACACATCGAGCCCAATCCGCATCCGAGTACCCAATAAGCGACTTCTCCGGATGATGACTGAAATTCAGGCCAAAATGAATGGTGCCTTTAACATAACGTAAAATCCGTTTAACAGCAAGAAAGTGAGAATCCGTAGGATTCTGAAGGAACTGGCTAACAGAGTTCACGTCAAAAGATAAATCAGGTCGTGTGACAGTGAGATATTGTAATGCACCAAACAACGACCGATAAAGAGTCAGATTTGAGAACGTAGGACCAGTACTGACCAAGGACTCGCCAGTGGCTAAGGGAGTAGAAACGGGTTTGCTCTCCAAAAGATCAGCCCGCTTCAAGATATCATGAGCATATTTGGCTTGGCCTACGAAGATGCCAGTGGAGGTGTAAGAGATCTCTAGTCCCAGAAAATAGCTCAATTTACCGAGATCTTTGATGGCGAATTCAGCATGAGTTCGGGTGATAAACCGCTAAAGCAGAGCTGGATCATCGCCGGTAATAATGATATCATCCACATAAAGGAGAAGATATAAAACTGAAGAACCCCGATGGAGACAAAATAAAGAGGGGTCAGACAGTGTTTGCCGGAAGCCTAATTGCAACAAGTAGGCACTGAAACGCTGAAACCAAGCTAAGGGAGCCTGACGGAGCCCATATAACGCCTTCCGCAGGCGACAAACATAGTCCGGGTGACGAGGATCAACAAAACCAGGTGGCTGAGCCATGTAAACCGGCTTGGTAAGAACTCCATTCAAAAATGCGTTCTTCACATCCAACTGACGAAGAGACCATTTATGATGGACGGCTAGAGCAAGAATAGTGCGGACAGTTGCGGCCTAGACGACAGGACTGAATGTGTGATGAAAGTCAGCGCCAGGGACCTGTGTGAACCCCTGAGCCACCAGACGCGCTTTGTGCCGCTCGATAGAACCATCCGAGCGATATTTCGTGCGAAACACCCATTTGGAGCCCACAATGTTGGTATCAGAGGGCGGCGGCACCAAATCCCAAGTTTTATTATGCGCGAGGGCGTCAATTTCCTCTTGCATAGCGGCCAACCAATGAGGGAACTTGGAAGCAGATATAAAACCACGAGGCTCAGAGGCAACAGCAAGAGAACTTAGCAAAGCCGTGGAAGCCAAATCAGCAGGATAACGAGGCTTAAAAATGCCAGCCTTCGACCGAGTAACCATAGGATGAGATGGAGCAGGCGGAGGCGGCGGTAGAGCTTGTGGCGGTGCCGGAGGTTCCGCCAACGGCACAGGTGGCGGAGGCGGGATTGCTTCCGAAGGCGGAGGGGCAGCAACTGGAACCGGATGTTCGTCGAACGAAGCCGGATCAATGTGAACAGTAGGTGGCACAAGAGAACCGGAAGTGTTGGGCGATGGAAGAACCGGATCCAAAAAACTGGAAAGAGGCAAGTCCTGCGACGACTGAGCTGAGTTCCCAGAAAAAGGGAAAAGATGCTCATCAAACTGCGCATGCCGAGTAATATAGGTGCGTCTGGCAGTAGGATCAAAGCAGCGGAAACCCTTGTAAGAGCTGCTGTATCCCAGAAAAATACAAGGCCGACTGCGTGGAGAAAGCTTGTTAGCAGCATAATCACGCAAGAACGGAAACACCCGACAGCCAAAAGGTTTAAAAACCCCATAATCAGGAACACTGTTAAATAACAATTCATATGGAGACATGTTGCACAGAAGAGGCGTGGGCAATCTGTTGATGATAACACCGCAGCAGAGAAAGCATCAAACCATAAAGAGGTAGGTGCAGCAGCATGAAATAACATAGACAAACCAGTCTCAGTAATATGTCTGTGCTTCCGTTCTGCTCGCCCATTCTGCTGTGGAGTGTATGGACACGAAAGGCGATGCAAAATACCATGCTTATTCATAAAGGCACCCACTTGATTGTTAACAAATTCAGTACCGCCATCGGACTGGAAAATTTTAATCGAGCGAGAGAACTGATTGCAAACAAAGGTATGAAATCGAACAAGCACATCAAAAAAATCAGCTTTGTTGTGCAATGGGTATATCCACGAAAAACGAGAGAAATCATCTACAAACACCACATAATATCGATAACCAGCAAACGAAACAACTGGGGCAGGTCCCCACAAATCACAATGAATCATGTCAAGCACACAAGAAGCTCGCTTCTCATTTTAGGAGAACGGTAACTTTTTACTCTTTGCCAATTGACAAGATGTGCAAACATTAGGTTTTGGTAAAACAGAAGTAACAGACAAATGTCCCAACTTATTTAACAAAGAAATTGCACTAGATGAAACATGACCTAGGCGTAAATGCCACAACTCAAAACTGGCACGTAAATTTTTATTATGAAGAACAGCAACCAAGGCTGCAGCACCATGCTCCAAAATGTATAGCCCATTTTCACATCTTCCTTGAGCCAGAATGTTCTTTGTCTGTCGACTCTGAATATCAAACCTCTTGTCAGAAAATAAAACATCAACATCACAGTCTTTAGTCAGTTTGCTAATAGAAAGCAAGTTTTTAGTGAGACCCGGCACCACTAGAACATCCAATAAATCAAGATAAGGCATAATACGAGTAGAGCCGACATGAGAGATATGTAATGAATTTCCATTACCAACAGTGACGGAAGAGTTACCCGAGTATGGCTCAAAGGAGTCCAAAGAAGCTGGATTGGGTGACATGTGCGCTGATGCGCTTGAATCTACATACCAATCAACAGCGACAGGAGTGGGAGAGACATTGCAAGCCGCATGGAATGCTTGAGCAAGGTCAGCCACTGAAGATGTAGAACCAGTACCTGCAGAAGAACTTTGAGAGGCCTGCAGCAGCTTCATGTATTGAGGGCACTTATCAGCAAAATGATCTCCACGGCACAGCTGACATCGGGGAACAAAAGGACGTCGACCCCCGCGTCCAGATCCACCACCGCGGCGCTGTCCAGATCCAGCACCCCGGCCACGATACGAGCCAGGAGACCTACGATCTCTGGCAGCAGCGTCCTCGGCAAGAAAAACCACCGGTGAGTTCGTGGCTGAAGATGGACGCTCCATCGAGCGTGTCATGAGGTCATACTGCACGGCTTGGTGAAGAAGTTCCCTGAAAAGTGGAACGGGAGACATGGCCATCCGTGTATCCGCAAAATTCGCGAATGAGGAGCCCAAACCACGGAGGAACCAGTGACTTTTGTCACTCTCCTCTACAGGCCGCTGCATGGCGGCAAGTTGATCACAAATCAATTTGAAGCGTCGGCCGTACTCGGTAACGGAGAGATCGTCTCGGCGCAACGAGAGTAATTCCTCGCGTAATTGGTTGGCGCGCAAGGTGGAAGCGTGCGCAAATGCCGACTCAAGGGCTAGCCATGCCGAACGAGAGGTGCTGCAATCCAATACCTCGGCCATGGCTTCCGTCTCAAGTGTTGTAAACAACACACCAAGAAGTTTCTGATCCCTGATATTCC
Organism: Hygrophila difformis; assembly: GCA_030278955.1. Taxonomy (NCBI): domain Eukaryota; kingdom Viridiplantae; phylum Streptophyta; class Magnoliopsida; order Lamiales; family Acanthaceae; genus Hygrophila; species Hygrophila difformis. The sequence continues at coordinate 39,856,905 of JAOANR010000008.1, read as the reverse complement.
AAGCAGCGAAGGCAGGATTCGGAACCTGCTCGTCGTCATCGGAGGTGATGATTTTAGGCGGAGAAGGGGACGATCCATCCAAAAGATCCAACATCTCAAATGTGGCGGCCATGGAAACAAATTGTCATTTCCACATAAGAAAAGTGGAGGAGGAAAGTTTGATTTGAACCAATGTGATCATGGCAGAGGTCTGAGAAGAAGGGGATGGTACTGCGGTAGCCATGGAGAAGAAGAAAGAATATAGCAGTGAGATGAGAAATTAGGGTTTGGAGAAATTTACTAAACCCGCTCTGATACCATGAGAGAATTGATAATTGGATAATCTCAACGTGATGAGATGATTGTATTGAGCAAATATATATAGGAGTATACATTACAGGAGGATCCCACAATAAGTGGAGAAAATAAAGGAAAAGATACAACAAGATATATACCATATCAACAAGATATCAACTATTTACTCCTATTAGATATGTTTCTTACCATCTAAATTTAAACAAATAAATTTAATACGCTAATCTCTCGGATAATATTAAGAATGAAGTATGTAATTATGGTCCTCTTACACTACATGCCTAGGGTTCGGATGTACATATGGTGTTGGACAGGGGCTGGTTCGGGTAAATATTCAGTTCGTTCGGGGTTTGATTGGCTTATTTCTCATAGACGTGATCTTGCCTTGGTAGTAAAAAGGCTGTGTGGGTGTGGAAGATGATTTCAGCTCCCTCGAATTTAATTACGCTTCCAAAGAGGGCTCTCGACGTCAGCTGCTGCTTGTAGCATTTGTGGCAATGGGGAAGAATCTATATGGCACATATTCTTTCAATGGCCCTGGACCTTGCTTGAACGCATGGAGAGCCATCGGCTGGGAATAAAATGCAAGGAGATTTGGCTTTAAATATTTCAAAATCACTAAAGATTGGACTGGTCTCCCTGGGCATTCTTGTGAAGCTTATGGAGGGGCTGCAATGCTGTTGCTATGTGCAACGAATTGGTAGATGGCGAGGGAGCAGTCCGTCAAGCACGTTACTTGGGATCTGCCTTCGATAGGATTTTTTCACGCAAAGTACATTCGCAGTCTTTTAAGGCTGGTCACGTGGAACCCTAGTGGTTGGCACCGGACCATTCTCCATGTTGATGGAAGTTCTATCGGTTGTGTAATTAGATGGGGAGATGGCTCTTGGCTTAAGGGTCTTTTAGGTTTCATTGGAACGTCTACTAATCTTGTGGCAGAGATTCATGGTATTTGGCAAGGCTTGAGTAGATGGTTCATCACAATATTGAAGCGGCTTACTGATTCCTTGGGAGGCTTTGCGTGTTATTCAACATGGTATTTTGGAAGATCATCGTCTATATCCGCTTGTCAGAAACATTTTGGACTTACTTTCTATAAAGCCTCATTATTAGTGGTTCCATATCTTGAGAGAGGGAAATTCTGTAGTGGATCTCCTAGCTAAAAGAGGCTCGAGATCGATCGATTTCTTGTGCACTTGGGCTTTCTCTCCAGATGATGCTAGTCATTTGCTTTCGGCGGACATGGCAGGCGTTCGGTTTCCGCGTGCTTAGTTCATGTTTTTTTTATTTATTGTGTTTTCTATCCCCCCCCCCCCCAATGTAGTTTTTTTAGTTTTTTTCCTTTGCCTATGCCTTTTGGCGTTCTTTCATTAAAAAAAAATAATAAAAAAAAATCTCTACTTTACAAAGAATTATTTTCATTATAATATAATAATTTTACATATATAAATAAAATTTTATTTATAATAAAGAAAGTATAAAACAATTAAGTGAATTAATTATTTATTAGGAAAAATATATTAAAAGAATAATTCAGAAAATATTAAAGTTTTAGATAAAACTGTCAATATATATCTATATACTAAATCATGAATACTTTTTGACATGTGAAGATTGTATTGCCCTTATTAAATATGCTTCATCTTTTTTTCATTTTAAGGGTTATACAGTAATTATGCCTTAGGTTTCCACATAGGCGGTAATTAATCATGTAGAAACATACATTCATCCAAAATAATTACACATCACGCTGAATGATCCTACATGCCACATGATCAATCTTTTAAATATTCTATATTTAGATAATAAATCTATTTGTCAGTGTCAGAAAATTTTGAGAAAATATTTCCATATATTTTAAAAAATATATATTGAAAATAAATTATAATATATTTGATATGTATGACAAATTAGTTAAACCAATTTTGTAACACCCCGGTTTTGATAACCCAGGCCGGGATGCCACCGCCACACCTCCCTAGCAAGACACGACTTCTTCGAGCTTGCTAAAGAGATGCAAGGCTAAGGTATTTCAGAAATAAAATATTTAAAACAACCCATTTATAAATAGATAGCGAAAATCATTATCATAACATTATCTAAATTGCAGCGGAATGTAAAGCAATGTAAATAGGGCCAACATGGCCAAAACAACGGGTTAACATGCCCTTAATGCAAGTCATGTAAAATGATGAATTATTGTTCCCCAAAATTCCCATGCATGTTCATGCTCATGCGTAATCCTCATACTCTGAAAGGAAAAGAGAAAACAACAGTTTTGTCAGTATAAACATACTGAGTAAGCTAACCCCTAGCATAAAATAATGGAATTTCAAAGCCTTAGTTATTTAAGAAAAGCGAGTTACCTTTAGCAAGATTGCATACACTATATAATTAATTCGGCTACTAACAACATTTAAATGCATATTAAAAAGAATAGATTCTAGAAAAAGCATGATTATGACATAGCAAGATAAGTAAATAATTGCCATAAATTTAAAAGCAAAATTTAATAAGAATTTATTTTAAGTCTTATAAATTCCTCGTTTCATTCTTTTACAGATCACCATTCGCTAGGGCTCTTATGTCCGCCAGCCTTACGCTTGAGCTCTTATGTCCGCAAGTCTCACAATCAATATTTCACTAGGGCTCTTACGTCCGCTAGCCATACGCTTGGGCTCTTATGTCCACAAGCCACATAATCAATATCTCATAGTATCCAACTCGATCATAAATCACAAAGTTTCAAAAGAACTTTCGTCTGCTTGTTTAGAAAAGACCAATTCCAAATATACGATCATTTTTATATCGTCATGTTCGCCTTCTTCGTTTAAAAATTCATTTCATGGTCAAATGAGTTGAAAATTTCACAGTATATCAAAAACGTCCTAACGAACAATTTTTATGTTTTAAGTTTTTTCCAAATGATGTGAGGAAACAAGTCGAATTTAAGGATCTTTCCAAAAAACATAATCGGTCCGGATTCAGACTTGACAGACTTCAGAAAATCGGTTTTTTGACATAGCAAATGAATTCCAAACACTCTGAAATTTTACAGGTAGAATCTTAATTCAATTATCTACAACTTTTATTTTTACCACAACTCCTAATTCGGCCTGGATTTGATGCCAAAATGTTGAACAAGTTCGGAAATCAATCTTTCAACTTTTTAGGAATTCGGTAAGAACTTAGGTTAGTCCGGTTCAGAATCGGAGGTACAAATCTCGATGAAAATTTATGAAATTTTATAGGCGAGTCCTAGACACTATTATCTACAGTTTTCGTATACATTACTAGGTTCAAATCGGATCGGATCCACCATTAAAATTCCACTCAAGTTCGATTTAAGGTTCTGTGAGTTTTTCATAAAAGTCGAAAATGCAGGTTTTTTCAGGTCGAATTCGGGGCATCAAACCTTAACAAAAAAATTACAAAAATTTTACACTGTGTAGATCTATGTCTTAGGAACACTTTTCCAGTTTTGAGTTTTCTAGTTTGAACGATGTAAATGGTCCGAAAAATTAGTTTAAAAACGTTGCACGTGTATGGATCTTCTATTGACAGATTTTATTAGGTTCTTTCATTAGATCTTATGTTTGGTTGATTTTTAGCCACCAAAAACGTATGTAAGAGTTAACTTAATTGGATTTGGATCTGCGGCTCTCAATTCGATGACGACGGCTTCCGGAATACTCGTTTGTGTCCTAGATCCTTCGTACTCCTCCTTCTTGTTCTGAATCGCGGTTTAGAAAAGAAAACGTACCAAGTTAGACTTATATTCGACTTTTCGTATGGAAAACATTGACTAACGCCTTACCTCACCACCCACCTACGCTTGGGAGGTTCTGAATTCGTCCAAAAAGGTTTTTCCTTCGCTGTCCTTGCTTCCAAGGGCTTAGATCTAGGGTTTTCGGGCGTTCGAAAGTATGTGAAAATTAGAAGACATTCAAAGGGCGTATGGGACTGAATAAGGGGGTATTTATAGCCCTCAACAACCCCTTGATATCTGGAGGTCGAAGATTTGCAGCTTGGGCCTCAAAAAACGGAACCGAAGTCGAAAAATCCGAGATCGGGCGAGAAATCCCTCTAGGGCCGCACCAGCCGCGACGGCGCGGTGGCGGCACGGTCTAGGCTGCGGAACGCACGGCGACCGCGTGGCCTCTGCTTGGACTTCGGTCTGGGCCGGGTCGCGCGATCCGTCGGGCCTTTCCTCCTCCCTTTTGGGCTTTTATCCTTCTACATTCTCGGGCTTCAATTTTTCGGGTTATTCGTGGGCTCTAAATTCATATCTTAATTTCATTTGGATCTCAATTTAATTTTGTGTTCGAAATATTGAGCCCATCAACATTTGGTTCCCGAGTTAAAGGCGATCAGTCGGATATGTATAGCCATTATTCGCGATCAGGGATTCCCATTATGTAGAATCATTTTCGAGTGCGATTCATATAATGTGGTACATTGGTTGCAAAATCCGGATTTAATTCCATGGAGGTTCCAGGACATAGTGAATCCAGTCATGATCGTGTTGAAGTTTGGAGGGTGTGTTCATGTACAGCATATCTTACGGGAGAGAAATAGCATGGCAGATAAGTGGGCGAGATTGGGAGCTACTGGTGAAGCAAAAGTAGAGGAGTGGTACTCTTCTTATCCTTCTGCAGACAGTGAACGGGATGGGAGGAGTGGGGGGGGGGGGGGGGGGGGGGATAGACTGCAGCTGTGTGAAGTCGTCCCATTTATCCTCCAGTTAGGTTCCGTCGGGAGGACAAAGGATGTTTTCCCCTTTATCTATATTGTTAAAACCTGTAGCGAGATTCTAACTGGGATTTGGGCTGGGCATTTGTTATTTCTTTTCTTTCTTTTTTGATCCTTCAATGGTGCTTGACTTACTTGATTTTAATGAGCGGGGTAGATTGAGAGTGTTGTGGGGATGTGTGGACATTAGTGCATACTCTTGCACTAGCTTGGTGGTGTGTTTTTCTTGTTGATTGTTTTGCAGGTTGCGTGGATCACAATACAGGATGGGGCAGGCATTGGATATCCACAGGAGTTAAATGTGACGAATGTTGGGATTGCGATTGTTTAACCATACTGAAGGGGCTAAGGAGAAGAGCATTGATCTTTCCTACTCATTCGAGGAGACTGAATTCATCTTGGGATGTCAGGGACGTTTCTCTCTTCCTTATTTAATGTTTTATTAAGGAAAGCGTCCAGTTTGGTCTGGGGGAGTAGAGTCCATTGTTGAGAATATTTCCGGGTATGACTGATGGGCCCTGGTATAGAGTACATTCTGTTAGCTGGAGATCCGAACTTCAGTCCTCGATGTGTTTATAGATGGTGGTACACTTTGAAATCCCAAACCTTGCTTCAACACTCATGTTCTGCTTGCACTTACTTCAGTATCGATGATAGCAAAAAGGATCAGGGCTCTTGGATCTTTTTCTCTTTGGCCTATTCTTTTACACATATAATATCCCTTTCCTGATAGATAAGCTTTCTGAGCCTTAATGATCCACCTCCTCTTGTGCTTCACTCTTTGTTCGTTGAACCATTTGAACTCTCTATTAATTCTGTGCCCGTGGGAGTATCAGGTACTGACTATGATTATCCACATGTAAATATTCTTATGGTGCAATTTGGTGGACGGGAGCGTCAGTTTACTTTGGGATGTTTTAGTAAGGGTGAGGAGGAGTCTTGAGTACGAGGTGAAGGGGTGGTTTTTATGATCGGAAATTTGACTAAAGGGTGGGGAGAAAAAAAAAGAAAAAGAAAAAAAAAGAAAAAGAAAAAAAAAGTGAAATTAAAATAAAGAGAGAAAAAAAATTGTACTGGGAAGGGGAGTGCATAGTGGAAAGTATCTGAGTAGAGAGTTGATGGCTCCTTCAGCAAGTCAAAAGGTTTTGAAAAGGAATAGAAAGAAAAAGATAGTATACAAAAAAAAAATAAAAAAAAAGAAAAAGGAAGAAAAGAAGAACAGTGGAAAAGTCTGGTCATATATTATTGGAATGCGTTGAGAGAGCATTTGGGTTGAGTGTAATGCCAGTAGTGAGGGTACTATTTGGTACTTTTTCTGATATATCTTGCAGCAGGACTGATTTTAATGCTCTCGTTCCATCTTATTGCAACATGTCTTGAATTGAAGTGTGGCTATGAAGTAGATAGTACTCTCTATTCCCATCTGCATATCTCTGCTTTGATAAACCGTGCCTTGGATTCAATTTTGTCTCTTGCTCCTTTGTTTTGGTGTATCGTTCTGAATTCTTTGTGCAGGGGGATATGATTTTGAAGCAAGTCTTTGGGATTGTCATTGTGTTTTCATCTCTTGATGGTTTTTTGTGCTAGTTTGCTGCTGTATCTCTTTCTTGAGAGTGAGTGAACACACCTTTTTTGGTGCGTTGTGGTCATGGTGGAGAGTTGCTGTAGTGATAGATGATAGAGTCTAGGAAAGCCGCGATTGCGTCATGGTGGAGAGTTGCTGTAGTGATCGGTACAGTATAGATGGTGCTTGTTTTCTTGATGCTTAAGTTGATTTTCCGAGGTAGCTTGCTGGGTGGCCTCATGACCGGTCTTATGCTGCTTATGTCGTCGGGCGGTGGATGTTGATGCTGGCCTCAGGATGCCGTAATATGTTGCGGTTTGTCGTTTAAATTTGCGTGTGTTTTATGGTCTTGTCATTGAGTTAGTTGTTTCACTGATTATTCTCCTTTGCTTGTACCATATGGTGTCCATTTGTGGTTCGATTTCTGATGGTAGTATCATATTTTGTAATCGGATTTGGCTTCTTCGTCTGGCTATATATAAGTTCGTTTCTTCTCAAAAAAAAAAACATTTGGTTCCCGTGCAATAATTTATTTATTTAAATTATTTTTGACTTCACGGGCTTTCAGGAATTAAATTCCTCTTGAATTAAATTCCATTTCTCTTTTTATCTTTATTTTAATTATTTATTTACGTGTTGATTTATTTATTATGGGTGACTGATTTGGTGGGTATTATAGTCTATCCTCCTTAAGAATCAACTTCGTCCTCGAAGTTGCGTTTTAGCTTCTCTCGAGCTAAGAACTAGGGTCCTTTCGTTCGTTTCGCGTTTTCTTTAATTCTATTTTATGACTGAACCCAGAATTAAAATTTCTAAGTTGCCTACGTACCCTGTGAAGGGATCAAGCCATTACGTAGTTCAAAATAATTTGAATTTGTTTATTTTTTTATTAGAACACGCATTGTTACATCCTCATCCCCTTAAGCTTACAGTTATGTTCCCATAACTGTGGTTGGATCGGTTTGAAACAGGGTCAGGTAACGTTCCTTCGTGTCTGACTCTAACTTCCATGTGGTTGTCTCTGTTTCTTGGTTAGACCAAAGAATTTTAATCCTTTTGACGGTCTTGTTCCTTGTCACCCTCTCATTGCTGAAGCTTCACCACATCTATTCTCTTTTCGATCCTCTCCTCTGGCGTTCGATATCCCCTAGCCTTGTGACCAAACTTTCCGCACTTATAGCAGGCTCCAGGCCTCGGGCATTGGCGCACCAAATGTGCATGGTTGCATCCTGGGCAGCGTGGTATGAACGCACCACGGTTGTCATCTCCTCCGTTGTTGAGACCTTTATTTTCATTCCTTCGAGATCCATTTCCTTTCCTAAAATTGTTATTGTTGTCTTTCCGATCCTTCTTCTCAAGTCCTTGCGAGTCCTTGCTTGACTCACCATTTTCCTTACGCTTCAGTTGCTGGACCCGAGCAATTGCTACAGCTCAATCATATATCGCCTGCAGGTTCGTGTATTGTTGTCCTCCTACAAGTATCTCCCGAATACTGAGGTTCAGACCTATTTCGAACTTCTGAGCCTTGTCAAAGTCAGTGGGTATCAATCTCGGGACAAATCGGACTAGCTCCTTGAATTTAGTATAGTACTCTTACACCGTTTGTGCACCTTGTCTGAGGTTGATGAACTCCTCGTATTTTGCAGTCTTGGTGCTCAATGGCTAGAATCTTTCTCTCAAGGCTTCCTTAAATTCTTCCCAAAGGTAGACATTCTCATCCTCAGTCAATCCTCCTTGAAGGTTTTGCCACCATTCGTCCGCTTCACCGCCCAAGTAATATGTCGCCACCCGAACCTTCTCACCCTCCGGGCATCTGACAGCATTCAGGAGCTTGTCAAAAGTATGAATCCAATCCTCCAACTTCGCCGGGTCCTCTTGGCCGTTATAATGGGATGGTTTGTAGGGGTTTACCAATGCTAAGTAGTTGGCTCGGTCTACCGGTGGTGGTACACCCGGTTGTGCGTGTTGCACTTCAGCATTTCCTAATGCTACGAGAATTTCCTCAACAGTCCTTAGACGCTCTTCCATATTGTTGGGGACATGAGGCACTCGCTCTCCTATGTTCTGCGGAATCCCATTGTTGTTGGGCACGTTGGGGAGGTCAGTGTTAGTGTTGTTTGGACTTACCTTCCTTGGTCTTCCCCTAGGTTCCATTTTCTGTTATCAAGTACGCGAAGATAAGTTTCTAATCTAAGGCACGTTAGAGTCAAAAAGATCTAAAAGATATGAATGGTAAGGGGAAGATGATAGACGTGGGCACGCTAAGTATTCTTGATCGACGTCTAAGACTAAAGCAGAGTTAGTCTCAAGTTAGCGCAAGTATTTATGTATGTATGCATGTGCATCCTCCCTGAATTAATTTTCATGCAATATGATTTAGATTTGTCAAAATAATTTGTATATATATTTTCCATGGGTTTTAAAATAAAACTCATGCCATGGAAATAAAAATTTAAAAATAACAGTTAAAATTCTTGGGCCGAAAATAATAAATCTTTGGGCCCTATTTAAAGTATAAATATTGGGCTTAAAATTTGGGCTTAAAAGTCGGGCACAAAATAGTAAGTATATAAATTATTGGGCTAAGAAAAATATTTGGGCTAAAAATAATTTCTTGGGCTTCTTTAAAAATATTTGGGCTTCTAAAAACTTTTGGGCTAAAAATTTGAGCCTTAACTTTAAAAATAATAATTGGGCTCTTTAAATATATTAATAGTTTAAAAATAAATAGCTTTAGAAATAATAATTAAAAATAATAATAATTTAAAAAAATATATTCCGAGCTTTGATACTAACTTGTAACACCCCCGTTTTGATAACCAAGGCCGGGATGCCACCGTCACACTTCCCTAGCAAGACACGACTTCTTCGAGCTTGCTAGAGAGATGCAAGGCTGTGGTTTTTCAGAATTTAAAATATTTCAAACAGTCCATTTATAAATAGATAGCGAAAATCATTATCATAACATTATCTAAATTGCAGCGGAATGTAAAGGAATGTAAATAGGGCCAACATGGCCAAAACAACGGGTTAACAGGCCCGCAATGCAAGTCATGTAAAATGATGAATTATTGTTCCCCAAAATTCCCATGCATGTTCATGCTCATGAGTAATCCTCATACTCTGAAAGGAAAAGAGAAAACAACGGTTTTGTCAGTATAAACATACTGAGTAAGCTAACCCCTAGCATACAATAATGGGGTTTCAAAGCCTTTAGTTATTTAAGAAAAGCGAGTTACCTTTAGCAAGATTGCATACACTATATAATTAATTCGGCTACTAACAACATTTAAATGCATATTAAAAAGCATGGATTCTAGAAGAAGCATGATTATGACATAGCAAGATAAGTAAATAATTGCCATATATTTAGAAGCAAAATTTAATAAGAATATAGTCTAAGTCTTATAAATTCCTCGTTTCATTCTTTTAAAGATCACCATTCGCTAGGGCTCTTATGTCCGCCAGCCTTACGCTTGGGCTCTTATGTCCACAAGCCTCACAACTCGATCATAAATCACAAAGTTTCAAAAGAACTTTCGTCTGCTTGTTTTTAAAAGACCAATTCCAAATATATGATTTCTATATTGTCACTGTTCGCCTTCTTCGTTTAAAATTCATTTCAAGGTAAAATGAGTTGAAAATTTCACAGTATCTCAAAAACGTCCTAACGAACAATTTTCGTGTTTTAAGTTTTTCAAAACGAGGTGAGGAAACAAGTCGAATTTAAGGATCTTTCCAGAAAATATAATCTGTCCGGATTCAGACTTGACAAACTTCAGAAATTCGATTTTTCGACATAGAAAATGAATTCCAAACACTCTGAACTTTTACAGGTAGAATCTTAATTCAATTATCTACAACTTTAATTTTTACCACAACTCCTAATTCGGCCTAGATTTGATGTCAAAATGTTGAACAAGTTCGGAAATCAATGTGTCAACGTTTTAGGAATTCGGTATGAACGCAGGTTAGTCCGGTTCAGAATTGGAGGTTCAAATATCGATGAAAACTTATGAAATTTTACAGGCGAGTCCTAGACACTATTATATACAGTTTCTATTTACATTACTAGGTTCAAATCGGATCGGATCCACCATTAAAATGCCGCTCAAGTTTGATTTAAGGTTCTGTCAGTTTTTCATAAAAGTCGAAAACGCAGGTTCTTTCGGGTCAAATTCGGGGCATCAAACCTTGATGAATTTTTTTTACACAGAGTAGATCTATGTCTTAGAAACACTTTTTCAGTTTTGAGTTTTCTCGTTTGAACGATGTAAATGGTCCGAAAATTTCGTTTAAAAACGCTGCGCGCGTATGGATCTTCTATTGACAGATTTTATTAGGTTCTTTCATTAGATCTTATGTTCGGTTGATTTTTAGCCACCAAAACCGTATGTAAGAGTTAAATTAATTGGATTTAGATCTACGGCTCTCAATTCGATGACGACGGCTTCCGGGATACTCGTTTGTGTCCTAGATCCTTCGTACTCCTCCTTCTTGTTCCGAATTGCGGTTTAGAAAAGAAAACATACCAAGTTAGACTTATATTCGACTTTTCGTATGGAAAACATTGACTAACGCCTTACCTCACCACCCACCTACACTTGGGAGGTTCTGAATTCGTCCAAAAAGGCTTCTCCTTCGCTGTCCTTGCTTCCAACGGCTTAGATCTAGGGTTTTGGGGCGTTCGGAAGTATGTGGAAATTCGAAGACGTTCAAAGGGTGTACAGGACTTAATAAGGGGGTATTTATAGCACTCAACAACCCTTGATATCTGGAGGTCGAAGATTTGCAGCTTGGGCCTCAAGAAATGGAACCGAAGTCGTAAAATCCAAGATTGGGCGAGAAAATCCCGCTAGGGCCGCACCAGCCGCGACGGCGCGGTGGTGGCGCGGTCTAGGCCGCGGAACGTGCGGCGACCGCGCGGCCTCGGCCTGGACTTCGGTCTGGGCTGGGTCACGCGATCTGTCGGGCCTTTCCTCCTCTCTTTTAGGCTTCTATCCTTCTATGTTCTCAAGCTTCAATTTTTCGGGTTATTCGTGGGCTCTGAATTCCTATCTTAATTTCATTTGGATCTCAATTTAATTTCGTGTTCGAAATATTGAGCCCATCGACATTTGGTTCCCGTGCAATAATTTATTTAATTAAATTATTTTCGACTTCACAGACTTTTGGAAATTAAATTCCTCTTGAATTAAATTTCATTTCTCTTTTTATCTTTATTTTAATTAATTAATTATTTATTTATTTATTTATTTATTTATTTACGTGTTGATTTATTTATTATGGGTGACTGATTTGGCGGGTATTACAAATATATTATAAATTCTTTAATTGAATAAGTAATTTTTTAAAATATATATTGTATTATTTATATTAAAATTCAACACTAAAAGATTAACCTAATCAATATAATAAAATAAAAAATGTGGAGTTTGAGCTTGAACACACCTTTGACAACACATAGGTGTCTATATTTACCAAAAAATAATAAAATAAAAAATTAATAATAATAATCTTTTAGGTAATTTATCCAAATATATATAGTTAATAAGAAATTATAATCCGTTATAAAAATTTAATCAAAATTTTCCTGATTTTTTGTATAAGGTTAATTTTTAAATATATTTTTTATTATAAAAATAATTTTAATGAAAAAAATAATATAGAGAAAAAATAATTATTGAAAAAATAATTTTTTTCTTATCAACATAATCCAAAATTTTGCATTTTAGTTTCTCAAAAAAGTCAAAAATTTTATTAGTCGATTTTACGAAGTTATTTGCTGATATATTGCCAAGAAAAAGATTAAAATCTGAAGTATTAATTATATGACTATAGAACAGAGTCCTTCTGTGGAAGCGTGCATAACATTAAAAACATGCATAATACTTTTAATGATGTGCCAAAAATGTATTCGCTTTTATATATTATTACTAAGGAAAATAGGAAGACAATCATTCTATAATAGTTGAAAAACTGCTAATTTTATTGAAATTGTAAGTATAAAAAGTGGATATTTTTTTTATTGGGGTACGGTTATGGTGCAATCACCAAAATCCGTAGTACATCAAGGCACCAATCTCAACCGTTCATTTAAAATCTAACGGTTCAAAATGTAAAAGGGTAAAGTTGTCCAAAAAATTTATAATGTCAAGTCGCTGAAAAATACACAAAATAGTATCGCTGAAAAATACTATATATGTCGTTGAAATACACACAGCTCGTCGCTGAAATACACTTAGTTCGTCGCTGAAAATATATTAAACCAAAAAATTGAGGTTCCAACTTTTATGAAGTCGCTGAAATGCAAACTATCAAGTCGCTGAAAAATACTATAACTTGTCGCTAAAATATACTATAAAGCATCGCTGAAATGTACTATACTACGTCGCTGAAAATATACAGAAGGCGCGCTGAAGGCAATATGCATGTCGCTGAAAATAATATATTAATCAACAAATCGCTGAAAAGTACATACATTGTCGTTGTACTAAAATATATTTTTGAGTAATATAGCAAAATTACCTTTTTACTCTTCCAGTTCATCTCAACCGTTAATTTTATAACTTAATCAACGTTGGGGAGTTTCCGCAGTACATCATGTCATTTGTTTTAGTCGAACCCTAACAATGGCCTTTTTATTGTAGTAACTTATTGTTCTCCACTAATTTTATATTCAATTATCAATCACACATTTTTGGATTCATTCTTCACAGTTAAATCATTCTTCATATTAAGATAAATGATGAATATAATGAAGTATGATAATTGGATTTCATTCAATAACAACAAATATGATTGGAGAATCATTGTGAAAGTGATTCATATACGGGAGAGTTACAATACATAAGTAAATAAATAAATCAAATGCCATTACAGACTCTTGTTGAATGTCAAGATGACTATATACTAATTTCATACATAATTACCCCCACATAAGTAGTTTTTATACTATAATATTGATATAATGATACCATGGAATTAATTCTCTCCTATCATTTCTGTTTCTATTTGAATTTGATTGTCCATACCCCATTCAGTGTGATTGTAGCAATTTCAGGTGATTGTTACTTTCTTACGAGGCCCAAGAAATTTTCCTTTAGTAACATAATAATATTTTTCTTCATATTTTATTGTATACTTTGTCTATTCATGTTGTGTTGGGCTATGAATCATTAGGTTTAGTTTTACAATTAGTTGGTCTTAGTTGTCTTTGAATACAAGTTAGCTGTTTGTTTTTTTCTTCCCTTTCTTTAGATCATATATATGGGCAATTTTTTAGGTTTGTGAACAAAAAAATTTTGCTAGCCTGAGAAAGTGATCTCATAAAAAATTTAACGTTATAAAACTGATTGTATAGAATGATGAACAATCATATAATGATAATAACCTGATACCAGTATATATAGGTTGTAGTCATAGCCAAAAGGATTGAGATTTTTCGATATCTTACCAACTAAGAACTTACTCCCTCCGTATTCAAAAAATTTTAACATTCCATATTTTCACGCAATCCAATACATATTTTTAAAGAGTAATATCTCAAATTTTATAAAATAAAAAATTATAAAACTTTAATATTGTAAAACTACGTGATTAGACGAATCTAACAAAATCTCACTTGACTATGTTTTATCTTATGTAAAAATGTGAAAAAATCGAATCAAAATGACTCAATGAATAGTGTTTACTATGCAAACGTTAACATTATTCAAATACGGAGGAAGTATTTTCTAATATTTTCTAGGTCTTCTAAATAATAGTTTGTATATAATACTATAATTAATTGAATCCATCCCTCCCACTATCTTATTGAAATTGCGGAGATTCGTACTCATGGTTTAGAATAGCTTGGTTTATTGAAATTGGTGGATCAAGATATTCATATAAAAATTGAGGTTGATTATCTTGAGGTAATGAACTGATTATTTATTTTGTCGCATGTTTTATGATCAAATTGATACAGATTCTTATGGTTTCCTATGCCTATTTTATGAATTTAAAGTAAAGCAAACTTTATGCACAAATAATAATAAGACCACTAATACTTGATTTTATTTGAAAGAAAAAAAAAACACCGCCCGCGAAGCACGGGTAAAAATTCTAGTAAAAATAAGTCTTTGAAAAGGTGGGCTTCCTGAAATAGGTAATCGGAGATCAAGGATGAGAAGAAACTCTCAAACAATTTCAAGTATTTGGACCTCAATATATCCAACAATATCTGTAAACTCTCAAAATTTAAACAGAGCTTTGACTGCAATTACATAGGCGTCACTTGATTATCATCCATTCTGGAACAATAACAACAATAATTTATAGTTAGCAAGAGCCAAAACCATTGGCAGGAGGAAAATGAACATCTCTGATCTTTTTAAAGAACAAAATAGTAATAGACTATAATCTAACAAGGTGGAAGCACCAACACATGCCAATGGAGTGAAGCAACAAGTGAAGTTAGGCTTATGTTACCTTTGAATTGGTGTGTATCTGACAGTCCCAAGCCACAAAGATTAAATCTGAAACTTGAATTCCTCTTCCGTGTACGTGCATTTCTCCACTTGACAAAAATATTTGGAAGACCAGCCCAAAATCCAAACAAAAAATAACTCAAATGATTGACAATAAACTACACAAAAGAAAAATATCAAGTTTTGAGGATTATTTTGATCAGGAAATAAACTTTGCACTTGGTACCAAGAATTTCATGCTTACAAGCTAATCACTTTAGCACCCCCTCTCCAAGCCCAAGTTTTGAGTGCTTAGTGAGTATAAATCCTTGGAACTATTTGAGTTTAGAATTGAACAGTTTTAACTCAAGTTATCCAAAGTCCAAACCATATAGGAAATTGTTGTTTGTGACTGACCTAACAAATAACTTGAATGTTGAAACAAGTAGATTTCCCAATAGATTTGTGAGAGTAAAGATTCCAAGTCGAAATATGCTCAAGGATAGGTGAATTACCCAAATTTCAAAACCAAACACATGTCATTCGAGATCTAACTCTGACGATTGCCATCATCCATGTATGCATCCTCTCACTGCCCTGCTTCATTGGGGCACATTTATGGTCAAGGAACGGTTCCGGGATAAGCTAGTCACCAATAATCACGGCACGAGCAACTTCCAGACTCAAAATGATGGAACCTACTTGAATCCCTTATGACTATTTTCCTCTGAGCAATGTTTGAAATGAATTTAATTGCAGTATGACAGTCAACACAGGTTCTTAAGTTCTTGAAAACCTTAATCATAGTTCCTGGAGGAGTACTGATAATGCCAAATGCCACTGCTAGTTTTTCGCTGTGGTAAAAGAGGTTTTGCTCTTTCTGTTCTTCTTCGACATCATGCAGGACATAGTTTGTGTGAGGGATGTACCCTTCTTCCTTCATTCTCATTGAAACTTCCCCCAAGAAGTCAAATATTTCCTTGGAACTCGGATGGGATTGATCCCCAACTATGAAGGTGTGGACCTTCCTCTGGACATCGATCCAACTCATACCAGGCTTCTTCACCACACCCCTCTCATCCATTAATTTTCTAACCTTTTCCACATCACTCCATTTTCCTGCAGTAGCGTAGATATTTGCAAGAGTGACATATGTAGCAGCATTCTCCGGCTCGATTTGTAGAAGAGCTTCACCTGCTTGTTCTGCAAGTTTATGATTCCCATGAATCCTACAGCCACCAAGTAAAGAAGCCCACAAAAACTTGTCAGGTTTCATAGGCATCCCATTTATGATATCTTCAGCTTCTTTGAATCTTCCAGAACGGCTCAAAAGATCAACAATGCAAGCATAGTGGTCTGCAGTGTAATTCAATCCGTGTGCCTCCTTTATCGAATAGAAATATTGAAGACCTTTATCTACCAAACCAGCATGCGTACAAGCAGATAAAACGCCAACGAAAGTAATGTGATCAGGCTGTTTACCGGATCTAAGTAACATATCGAATAACTGAAGAGCTTCATGGGGCTGACCATCCTGAGCATAACCATTGATCAAAGAGGTCCAAGAAACTAAATCTGGCTGAGGCAGCAGGTCAAATACTTTATGTGCGTGCTCAACACTG
Organism: Hygrophila difformis; assembly: GCA_030278955.1. Lineage (NCBI taxonomy): Eukaryota > Viridiplantae > Streptophyta > Magnoliopsida > Lamiales > Acanthaceae > Hygrophila > Hygrophila difformis. The sequence goes on along the minus strand of JAOANR010000008.1, from coordinate 39,840,223 downwards.
CCACACTTTGTGTACATGTGAACAAGTGCACTAGCAGCAAAAGAATAAGGATCAAACCCAATACGCATCATATGCCCATGAACCTGTCGGCCTAACTCCTCTGCAGTTTGATGAGCACACGCATTTAGAACACCAGAAAAGGTATACTCATTAGGCCTAATACCTGATCTCAAAAGGTTAGAAAATAAAATGAGACCTTCTTCCCACCTCCCATCTCCAAAATAACGATCAATCATCGCTGTCCATGAAACAATGTCCTTCCCCGTTGTTCTATTGAAAATGTACCTTGCCTCGCCTACGCTTCCACATTTTCCATAAACATCCAATAAAGCACTCCAAACCACTGCATCAGAATCCAACCCGGTTCTCATTATATGACCATGAATCTCCTTTCCCAACCGGAGAGACTGTATGGCAGCAGACGCTGCAAGAGCACTAGAAATTGTGAACTTGTTGCATTTATAACTCTCATTTCTATGCATCAATCTGTACAATTCCAATGCATTTTCAGGTTCTTTATGCTTCACATAACCTGAAATCATGGCCGTCCAAGAAAAGTTATCTCTTTGGGGCATTTGATCGAATATCTTCCTCGCCTCTGAAACCTGTTTCACTTTGGTGTACCCGGATACCAAAATGTTCCAAGAACATACATCCTTCTCGCGCATTTCATCAAACACTTTCTGCGCATCATTAACACTCTCGCATTTGCAGTACAAATCAAGGATCTTGTTCGAAATGAAAACCCCTGGCACAAACCCCGAGCGTCGAATGTGAGCGAGGACTCTTTTCCCCTCCTCCAAAGCCCTCTTTTCAATACAAAGTTGTAGAATCGAAGCATATAAAGCTGCAGAAGCAGGACGGACGTCACTATCCAAAAACTTAACGACATCTTTCAAGCGCTTTTGTTGGCAAAGCTGCTGGATTGGCACTTCGAATTTGCTGGTTCCGCCCATTCCCTTAGTTACTTGACAATCATTTTTTGGTGAACCCAAAAAAGGCCCCTCAGGCGGGTGATCAATACCGATACGTGCTTGGGAAGAAATAGAAGAAGAAAACAAGTAGGATGCAATGAATGGTTTTTGAATGTAGAACAAGTGGTTTGATTCCAGTGCAATCCCCCTCAAGGACATCGTTCGATCCTCAGTATTGTAGTGTGGTTTCTGAAATAATCACCGCTTGTTTGGAGACCGGCCTATGGCCTAAAATCAAAATAGGCATTGGCATAATTTTTTATTTATATATTTTTTTTAAAAAAAATTTGTTTATGGTATCAGAAGTCCACGGATCAATGGGTAAGGTTGGGCCATAGGAATACTAGATACTTTCCTGCTAAGACTCAAGTGCATCGCCGTCGTGGTTGCATTTATGGGTTGCAAATGAATGATGAGGGGTATCACATTAGGCTAGGGGTGCGCACGGTTCGGATAATCGGGGTTTTTCAGGTATTTGCTAACCTAACCGAACCGAGCAAATATGCAAAAATGTTAACCTAACCGAACCGAACAAATATGCGAAAATGTTAATCGAAACCAAACCGAGCAATCTCAGTTAACCGCAATTTTGGTTAATCGAGAAAAATCATGATATTCGCGGGTTACTCGAACCGAATCGAACCGAACCATTCTATGACAAGTTTGCTCTCCGAATAACCGAAAAGATAATCTCCTATTTGCAAATAATATAAACCGAACCAAACCGAATCGAATTTTAAAATTTCAAAAATAATTTTAGAACATAAATATCCAAAATCAAAATGTCATTGCAATGAAAAATAAAAGATAACAGCAGCCATGCATCTATTGCATTCTGCCCGGTAACAAGGAATAACATGATCTCCTGGTTTTACATCAGTCACGCCTTCACCAACACTTTCCACAATTTTGAGATTCCATCAGACAGCATAATGATGATGTATAACAGAACATTCTAGTGAGGTTTTATTGCTTTCAATAAAAAAGGAACTTACCCTGCAGACTCATGACCAAGGATACATGGGAAGAGACCTTCAGGATCCTACACCCAAAATAAACAATAGATTAGGAAACAACACAATACAAATGAGATTGAACATCAATACTATCCACAGTCCATTTTTATCATCGTCCAAATTTCACTTATGTTTATCCTCTAATCCGTACAAACACCAACAAACTAGCTAGATATAATCTGAAAGATCCAACAAAATAATTGTCTCAAACCAAACAAAACAACATCCATCTTCTTTGATTCTTGTCTCCAACCAAAACAATAATATCTACAAAATCCAACAAAAAGATATACCCATGAACAACACATCTAAACAAAATAGACATATCTCAGCAGCCAAAAATAATTATAACAAGATTAATAACCACATACAGAAACAAAAGCATGCTTGAAGAAAATTAAACCAATGGCAAGATACTAGACAAAAACTATAAAGAAAATGGGGGATTTGTCCAAGCCAGAATCATAAAATGCATAGCTAGTTAATTTGAACATGAAGCATACTTATGCATAATTCAGTCTCAATTCTTGTATTGTACATTAGCAATGCTACAGCAGAGAGTTGTCTTCATAATATAGTACCAAAATCATCAATCAACAGAAAAGCTATTAATACAGTACCAAAATAAACATACCAGAAGCACCTTGGTCCAATGACCTGCAGAAAAAGCAAGCAACCGGTAAAATTTCAATAAAGCACACTCAAGAGCAGGAGAATATATAAATATAAATCATGAAATAGAAAAGCTATTGCTATCATCAACCAACAGTAGCATAAGTGTATTTCTTTTACCTCAACTCAAATCATCTTCATAGTTAGTCATCCAATTCCAAGAGATAGCCATCCATACTATAAAATTAAACAAAATATTATGTTTGCTATAAATATTTATTTAATACACAAGTTAATGAAAATGAAAAAGTTAAACATACCTTCTTATAGTTTCTCAAGTTCTTCAAAATCTTTTTCTTCCGGCGGGGGGGGGGGGGGGGGGGGGGGGGTGGGGGGATTATCCTTCCAAATCCAATCTTGTGTGCAAATTAGTGCTTCAATCAATTTCTATGTAAGAGAACTACGGAAGTGATCCACAACAGGACCGCCCGTACTGAATGCTGATTCTGATGCAACTGTGGACACCGGGATGGCCAACACATCCTTTGCCATGCGAGAAAGAGTTGGATACTTCGATCCTGTTGTTTTCTACTAGTACAAAATATCAAAGTCTGTTTGAGTCATCTTTTCACATTCCTCATCCAAATACTTATCCAATTCAGACTTAGATGATCCATGAACTTCAATTGCTTCATATTCTTCCAGCTCCATTTGCAACTTCATCTCAAAACATCAATGTTCATGGCATCCGGTGTGATAGTAGGCCAAAGTTGGATGATGGATCCATTGTAACATTGGACGGTGGTGTGGTATTGTATTCTTCAAACATCATTCTTAAAACATCATCAATCACCTCAAGCACCTCCTTTGCTTCAATTTCTCTATATACACGATTGATCATAAAAGTCACCCAACGCATTTTGTGACGTGGATCAAGAATGGTTACAATATAGATCATTGCATTGACATTCTTCCAATCCCCCCAATACTTGAAAAACTTTTCAGACATCTTGGAAACCATGGATGACACCATTACATCTTTATGCCCAATCATTGATTGGATGTTGTATGCAACACGAAAAATTTCTTTCATGTACAATTCCCGGTCATATACTTGGACCCTGAAAATTTAAAAGTTGTAACATGATAAACACTTCAAAAAATGAGTCAAAGCGAAAAGAAGGTAGAATACATATAAAAGAAGAGACTGGAAAATTGGAACCTGAAATTTTAACAGCCGTGTCATGAAAACACTTCAAAAAGGGCAGAAATCCACGCACATATGTCCAGTCCTCTTTAGTTAGTGGCATCTTGCCACTTTTCCTCAATTCTTCCACATACTTCTCATATTCACATTCCAATAAATCAAATGCATCCTTTACTCTTAAAGCAGAATTCAACATATTGAAAGTTGAATTCCATCTTGTATCAATATCAAGTGAAACAAGAGCATTTGTGCTTTCTCCATCAACTTCTTAAATGCTTGTGTTCGATTCGATGATGACCTCACATAAAGAATTGCAGAACGAATTTGCTCAACTGAACCCTTCACTTCTTTCAAACCATCCTTAACAATAAGATTGAGGATATGTGCCCCACACCTCATGTGAAAATATCTTCCATCTAACAGAGTCCCTCCCCATTTCTTCAACCTATCTTTCAGATATTTAAAACCAACATCATTAGCACTAACATTTTCAACCGTGATGGTGAAAAATTCTTGATTTTCCATGACACCAAACAATCTTCAACTTTTTTTCCAATTGCAAAGCCAGTGTGACTAACAATTGGACAAAAGTTTATAATTTTCTTGTGCAAATTCCAACTATCATCAATGAAATGAGCTGTTAGAGACATATAACTGAGATTTTGGCATGATGTCCAAATGTCAGTCGTGAGGCAAACACTACCCTTATGTTTTTTCAGAAAGCCCTACAACTTTGACTTTTCATATTCAAACATCTTGATACAATCTCTAACTAATGTTTTCCTTGATGGAATTCCAAGCCTAGGCTGAAGCACACTTAAGAATTCACGAAATCCTTCAGATTCCACAATTCTAAATGGCATCTCATCAACAAAAATCCATTTTGCAAGTGCTTTGCGACATTGTTGTTGATCAAAATGCAAATAAGAATTAATGACAGTAGATTCGCTCCCCCTTCTAGCTTGATTATGCATTGTTACCTGTTTAAGCTTCTTGCCTTTTCTTTCTTCATCCTCAACCTCCCAACTTTGCTCTGCATCTTCTCAGGTAGTTCAACATAGCACTAGTACTTGAACCTTGCTTACCCTTACAGGTTATCGAGGCAGTGCAATGCTTGCATTTAGCTTTATCCCCGTTTTCATTTTTTGTAAAATGATCCCACGCAATTGATCGAGGTTTGGGTGCCTTATTCTGAAGAGGAGCAACTTCAGGCTTTTCAATTTCAACCTTTTCTGCCTCTTTTGATTTTGGCTCCTGTGACTCTGATTGTGGTTCCACTTCTAATGGTTGGGATGATTCTACTTCTACGACACAAACACTAGTTTTTGAACCCATCAATTCCATAAACCTATATTTACACAAGAGAACAGATTTAGCAAGTAAGTAATGTACAGGGATTTCCAAGGGAAGATTTTAAACCGATTTGTCAATAAATTAATGGAAACTGTTTAGGGTTTATTTGTCAATAAATCTGCCTGATGAAAATTCCTGTTGTGGTGAGCTTTCAAGCATTGACGAAACATATTTTAAATTATAGGCTACAATTTAAAAGCATTGACAAATACCCCAGATTTTAATACTGATTTAAAATTAATACATTAGTAGTAATGTACAGGGATTGACAAACAAATTTAGCAATGAATGCCAATTTTGAAAGCTCGCCAAAATAGGAATTTTCAATGGCAGATTTAAAACCAAAACAAAATTAATAAGGGCAGGAACATATGAAGGGTGAAGAACTGAAGATGGGGCGGTGCTAGCTCGTCGTGGAAACATATAAAGGGCAGGAACATATGAAGGAACAAAATTAATACCTCGTCGCGCCGCTGGATGGATTGCGAGGAAAGGGCAATGCGGTGCTTAGCTCGGCGTGGAAACTGAAGGGTGAAGATGGGGTGGAGCGGCACCGCCGCTGCCTCGCCGCGCCAGCCGCTAGATGGATTGCGAGGAAGGAAGGGGCGGTGCCCGACGTGGAAACTGAAGGGTAAATAACTGAAGATGGGGCAGCGCAAGAATGGAAACTGAAGTGAAGGGTGAAGACGGGGGAATTGGTAGAATTAGGGTTAAAGATTTTGAATTTTATTTTTAAAAATAATATATGAATATATGTAAAATATTTTAAAATTATATTTAATTATAATATATGGTTTGGTTCGATTAACCGAGGTAAAAAAATTCTAAAAACCATAACCGAATCGAACCGAGCAAATACCTGTGCTGGGGTATTTGTATTCGAACCGAATGCCCCAGTTAACCAAAAATTCGATTCAGATTCGATTCGAATCAGCGGTTCAACGGTTCGGTTTGTATTTTTTGCCCACCCCTACACTAGGCGACATTGCAGGATCATTCCATTAATTATTTCACAAATATGTTCTCAGAATAGATGGAACCGGTTGTTGGCACGGACCTTCCGTTGCTTGAGCCTCTGTTGGTGCGACACCAGACTGAGTTGGGTAGGAAAGTTTCGGATGGGGAGGTTGAGGTAGTCCTAAATTCTATGAGATCGTATGCAGCACCTGGACCGGATGGATTTCCAGCGGGTTTTTATAAGAAGTATTGGGACACGATGAGTAAACCGGTTGTGTCTATGGTGACTCAGGTTATGGCCATGAGAAAGTTACCTGCTGGCTCTTCTCATGCATACATGTATTTACTACCAAAGGTTGCAGTCCCGAACAACATTCAACAGTATCGGCCATTGATGTTATGCAATGTCTCCTTCAAGATTATTACAAAAAATACTTGTTCAGCGTCTCAGTCTGATTATTCGTGAGGTTATTTGTCCATTTCAATCGGCATTCTTACCTGGTCGTGGTACTGCAGATAATGGCCTTTTACTACAGGAGTTGGTGTCGTCAACGGAACAGCCTCGGGCGAGTTGTCGTGTGGCCATACTGAAGATTGATCTTGCCAAAGCTTATGATACGGTTCATTGGGATTTTCTGGCTAATTGTTCAAGTGAGTTGGAGTTGCCGCAGGAGTGTCGGGAGTTGATCATAGAGTGTGTGAAGTCTTCCAGTTTGTCGATTTTGTGGAATGGGTCGCCAATTGGTAACATTCAAGTAGGGAGGGGTCTCAGACAAGGCGTACACTGTCTCCCTACTTGTTTGTAATTGTAATGGAAAAATTATCTAAGGCCATCTTGGAGGAGGTTGAAGCGGGTAGATGGAGGCTTATTCTACTCAGGCCCGGTGGGGGGGGAATTTTGCACCTGATGTTTGCGGATGACTTAATATTTTGCTCGGAGCTAGAGGAGGGGAGTATTGCTTATATGGCTAATGTGTTGGATAGGTTCGGGTCACGCTCGGGCTTAAAAATGAATGCCTCAAAGTCGGTTGTGGTTGCTTCCCCTGATGCGACTATGGAGGAAAGGAGTTGGTTTGTTCAACACTTGGGAATCCAAGTAGGAGAAGAGATTGGTAAATACCTTGGCTTCCCTATTTTTCAAGGGAGGTTAAGGGTGTCTCATTTCGATTATTTGATTAAAAAGTTGGAGGATAAATTATGTTCGTGGTCGGGTTTTTTGTTAAATAAGGCGGGGAGATTGACAAAGGACCGGGCCGTACTAGCTTCGTTGCCAGTGTATTCCATACAAATCAATTTGTTGCCGGTAAGTGTTTGTAAGCAGATTGATAAGGTGCTTCGTCGATGGATTTCGAAGGGTGAGGTGGGTCGTGGCATCCATCTTGTGAATTGGGACCGAATTGTAACGCCTAGGAGGAATGATGGTTTGGGACTTCGGGCTGCTAGGTTCATGAACATCGCTCTCCTCGGCCGTTCGATTTGGGATCTGCTTTTTAACTTGTCAAAGTTGTGGGTTAGGGTGATTATGGATAAGTATGGACTCGAGGAGGGTTTGTTACCTCAACCTCATTATAGGGGTACTAAGGTATGGAAAATGTTGTCTAAAGTTGGGGAGATGTTTAAGAAAGGGTATGTTGTTCGGATTGGGAATGGTTATAGTTCATTGTGGTATGTTCCTTTATGGAAGAGTGAGACTTTGGCTGGTAAAGTCCCATTTGTTTACCTCAATGACGAGCATCTTAAAATCATGGATGTTATTCATGAGGGGCAATGGAAGCTAGATGGTGTTTATTCTTGGTAATCTAATGAGCTCAGGAATGAGTTAAGCAGCTCTCAAGCGCCTGTTCTGTCACCCCTTTCGTCTGACATTATGCATTGGAGAGGAGATTTAAGTGGTATTTGTTCGGTCAAGTCTAGGTACCAATGGCTGACAGATAGCGGTGTTAATGGGAAGGGCTGGGAATGGATGTGGCGTGTGGGCATTCCAGAAAAAATTGGGTTCTTACATGGATGTTAGGCTATGGGGCCTCCCTTGCAATGCTTTAAGGTATCATCGGGGCATGGCTTCTTCTCCAGTATGCTCCATCTGTGGGATGGTTGTTGATGATTGGAAGCATGCGCTCTTCTCTTGTCATTGGGCTGGTGAGGTTTGGAGATGTAGTGGTATTGGGCAAACTAGTTCGGTCCAGGGTGTTGCGGATGACAGTGCTAGACATTAGTTTGAATGGATGTATCGAACTAAGGGGATTTTCTTCTTAGCTATTCTTTGGTGTATATGGAAGGAGCGCAATACTTGTATATTGCGAAGTTCTAGATTGGTTACTGAACAAGTTCTGATCTATGCTAGACATCTCCAAGGCTGTTTGGATACCTGTTCATCTCGGACACCAAGAATCGGGTGATGCGGTTTGTAAGTTGGAAGCTGATAATGGCCAAAAATGACCATTATTTTCAATCCATTTCCGTGTCTGAAACGGGCATTTGATCGCATTCCGGTCTTACATTAAGTAAGAAAGCAGTTGAATTGGACTGATTTATGCATAATTGTAAAAATATTGAGCTGGTATGAAAAATGCATAAATATGTAATTTTATTACATATTTATGTTAGAAAAATCCAAAAACATGAGAAAAATAAAAGAAAAGAAAAAGGAAACAAAAAGATGGGAAAAGAAATGAAAACCCACAAAAAGTTGATTTTTTCAGGATATTACGACGCTAGACACAACTACGGCGCTAAGCATGGATAGCGCTGTAGCTTGGTCTAGCGCCGTAGGAGGAAACCAAAGCAGCAGTCTGAAGAGGAGCGGACGGCGCTAAGCATGGATAGCGCCGTAATCAAGCATAGCGTCGTAATCAAGCATAGCGCCGTAGGCAGGGATAGCGCCGTAGGCTGTACATTCAGAAGCAAGAGTGTCTTTGGGATGGAAGACTACGACGCTACACCTATAGCGCCGTAGCAAGGATAGCGCCGTAAGCCACCTATAGCGTCGTAAGCCTTGCCAGAATTCAAATTTCAAGGCCTGGGGGCCCATGGGCCTAGGGTTTCTCACCTATAAATAGGGGTGTTGACTCCCTGGTCTTGTCACTTCATACATTCCACACTTGAAGGCAACTGGAGTTCTTGAGAGTAGTGTAGGTTAGTTAGGTAGTTAGTTTATTTTTTTGTATTATTTACTTTTATGCACTGTTTCAGTTTCTTTAGGTTAATTTTAGCTTAGATTAGTGTTAGTTTTCATGTTTTAAACCTAGGTAGCCACTGTCTTCCTCTATTTTCAGTCTTGTTAAACTCTTATTTAGGTTTGAAATACCCAAATGATGGGTATTATCAAACCATTTTATGAAAAATGGGAAGTTAATCATGAAAGTGTCCTAAAATCATGAAATGGACATGGGTCCATGGATTTTATGCCTTGTTTTTGGTTTCATGACCATTTGGTCATTTTATCTTACTGTTTATGTGGGTTTTGTGTTGTTTGTCGTTTATTTTGGGATTCATGCATGATTTGTTGGTTGAAAACCCTCATTTGGGTTTGTGGTTCATGAATGTGTAGCATAGCATGTCATTCCTTTACTGTTTTGCATTTCTTGCATTTTTCTTTCACTGTCTTAGCTTGTTATTTCATTTTCATGCATTTGTGAGCCATTAACTCGAAAATAGGGTTTGCAATTGCAGAGATTGCATCACCCGAACAACAACATGCTTCTGGGCTAGCTACGACGCTAACCGCCCTACGGCGCTATCCTTGGATAGCGTCGTAGGTTAGGTATAGCGCCGTAGTTGCCTAGAACTTAAACAAAATTTGCCCTACGGCACTAAACCAACGGCGCTATCCTCAGATAGCGTCGTAATTTCTGTTTAGCGCCTTAGGTCCCAAAAATTCCTTTATCTCACAGAACTCACCTACGGCACTATCCTTACGACGCTATCCTAGGATAGCGTCGTCATTTAACGTTTAGCGCCGTAGTATCCCTTCTTTTTCCAAAAACTTCTGATTTCTCAAACCACCTACGACGCTACACCTACGACGCTATACTAGTATAGCGCCGTAATAGTGTATAGCACCGTAATTACCCCCTTTAATCCAAAATTTATTCTCTCACTTGCACCAATCCATGACGACGCTACCCTCACGGCGCTATCCTAGGATAGCGTCGTAACATCTGTTCAGCGTCGTAATCAGCATCTTCATGCAGATTTTTCATTCTCCATTTTCATCATTAAATAATTGAACCCTCTAGTCATTAATGATCTATGAGTCTAATTAGCAATAATTAAATCACTAATTGTTGTGATTAGAGGACCTTTGTTCAATTGCCATTAAAACAATTTTCTATAAACAAAATCATGATGTCTTAAACAGATAATCCGGACTGTAATTAATTATGGTAGGAGGGATTATTTAAGCCATCAATCATGGATTGATTCCATGACCTTGCATGAGAAACCAATGTCTCTCATGCAAATTCTTCTCTTTATTTCATTTTATTTTGTCTTTTGTGTATTGTGTGTAACAATTAGTAAAGAACACATCAGACTAATGTTGGCGGGTATTCCCTCACGGATAACTAGCTCGTATTCTGGGTATTAGTTACTAAGAGTTATTTTGCATGATCTGGATGGCAGTCAGTAGAAGCCTTGGCGGTTCGTCCATCCGGGACTATAATAGCTGCTCAACTGACCCCCATCCGGATACAGTTTTATTCTATTTATCTTAATTTCCAAACCCAAATTCCAATCTGTAATAAAACTCTGCTAATGTCTGTCAACATTAGCTGATAAGTACTACAGAGAGGAAGCATGTAGGTTTTTATCCGAATTCACAGACGGTGGAGGCCCAACTGGCATTGACACTGCCATTATAGGGTCTAAACTGTCTAAATTCGCTTCATCCGAGTGATTGGGAAATTGGACAGTAGATGTTTACAGTCCACCCGATTATTCTGCCATTACTTTGGTCTCTTGACCACTTCATTTTTGTGTTTCACCTTCTGTCTAGACCCACTCCTATATTTTGGGTCAGTTAATTTTACACTTCTATATATCCGTATGCATGCTATTATTATGTATTATTGTGGTCTGTAATTATTTTGGGATCCTTCCCTTGGACAATAGAAGTCTAGATCTTAAACAGATATTGCTTATTAAATTTCCAACAAAAATTTCTTTATAAAATCCGGATCTGAGTAAGGGATAAATTCCACAGTTATGACTAATTCATATTCTATCAAGGGTTGATTTTGGGAAATTAGAAGCAGAGTCAGCGATTACGTCTCATCTAGACTGAAAGGGTCTGTGTTCGTATTGAGAGTCTAGTACCTGTTTAGGGAATGATTTTCAAACGCATTATTTTCCAAAATTGCTGTTTGTTGGGAATCCAAGATTAAATATTACACCGAGATGGGGTCCACTTGGACTCAAATACAGTGTAGTATATAATCTTGGAGGAACATCATCCAGGCCTTGGTTATTTTCTAAGATAGGGTTGAGTTTTCTTTCAACTGCTATCCTCTTCTGCCAAAGCCTATTTTTGAGTCCTGAGTGAGTACATCCGGAACGATCTAATTTATTAGTTTGTTTCATTAGTTTGTATCTCATAACCACCCGAAGGGAAGTGAACACTGCGAGCATTTCACCGAGATTAGGGAATTCTTGATCCACATCCAGTTATTCTGACTGGGGGCTTTCAGTTACTACCAGGGTCAGACTTTCAAAAACCTCCGAGTGATAGGATTTTAAATGCTTTCTTTATCGCTTTCTTTTAAATGCTTTCGTTAGAGGTCACTCGGTTGTATTGAGAGTTGTGTAACTGCTACTAGGACTGATAGTTAAGGGATAGTTCAGGCTTGATTAGAATCTTTGGGTGTGACATGGGGGAATGATAGTAGTACTTGGCATTTCAATAAATGATTTGCCAGGTGTTGCTTGTCCACCACAGATGCAGTAACATACCCAGGCCAGGGCAGTTATAAATCTGTGGTATCTTAGAATCTGCGGTCTTAAGAACATGTAAACTCACACTGTAAGTACCTGTCTATTAAAGGGAACGCTGTACTGAGAGCATGAGAATTAGCTATCTGATAGGATTATCCCAAACCAAGATCTGTGTATAAAAATGGAAGTTTAATACTGCTATATCTAAATCTTGTCCAAATTTCATTCTTTCCTCCTGTCCCTTCTGTCTACATTATGATTCAGCTTCACAGCTAGCGTAATGTAAATTTTCACTGCTTTCTTAGATAGTGTTTATCGCATTTTTAGAATAACTTTACCCGCTTTCTAGAATAGACCTACTTGCTTTGTAGAGTAAATTTAAACGCTTTTATAGCTTAGTTTAAATTCATGTCAGTAGTTATTAATCAGTTTTCAAACCATTGGAGCAATATGAATGGAAAAATCTAGTAAAATGACGTGGGCCCTGCTTCTATCGCACATCCTCCAGTGAACGATCCGGTCTTACTATAAATTACTGCAATTTTTGACACCATGCGCTTTCGGGCCACAGTTTCTTAACACGAGTAATAAAAACGTGACAACCTATAAATATATCCCTAATCCCAACTCCGCCATCATAAATTGGTTTTATTAAATAAAATCGAAAACTAGGATTATGATTTTTCAGAAAATACTCATACAGTGGGAATGTGTCAAAAGTTTCATGGCGCGAATCTTCATGACATGAAATTATGATAAGTTTCATGATGCAAATTGCCAGGGACCTTCAGTGTGACAGACTGAAGGTCAAGATTGAACTATCTATCCCGGCTACACCGTGAAAGTTGTCAAAAGTTTCATGCCAGGGAGGTTCACAGCGCAGTATGAAATCAGAGCACCCCACATGAGTAGTAAAAAGTGAAATATATCCTTAAACCCCTTTCCCATGAATCATAACTCTTTTCTTTTAATAAATTCAAACCTGGGATATTTTAGAAAATACTCGTGTGCGGAAATTGTCAAAAGTTTCATGGCGCCGTTGCCGGGGAGGATGCAGCGCCGTTTTATTAGAGAATTACATTCCTCATTGCTCCTAGTTAGCTTATATATATAAATATAAATATTCACCCCAAAACCGATTCTAACCTGGGGAATATGCAGGTACCGTCATTATTGAAGCCGTTGTTCTATGCAAAGAAGGAAGCAGACGCCAGCCGAAATCCCGTACAACGCAGAAATAGAAAAGACAGCTCGACGTCTTAGGGCGGAGACTAAACGGAGACGGGAACGGGAAAGACAGGCACTACTTTCACCAAGCACCAGCAGCGACATCTCTGATATGGCCAACCCTGAACTTCCCCCAGTCATTCCACCCAATCCACCACTTCACAACATCGAGGAAGACCCCGAGGATGCTGATAACGATGATTTGGATGATCCCCCTCCTCAGATCATACAAGGAGGCGGGAACCCACCAAACGTTGAACAGCAACACTTCGAGGCACCTCCTCCCAACCCAAACCCTCAAAACCCACCAAATAACCAAAATTTTCAGAATCCTCAATTTCCAAACCCCCAGTTTAACCAAAACCAGAGTCATCCTAACCCAAATGACTTCAATGATCCGAGGAACTACTACATGCATCAGAACTACTACCCACAGCAGTATCAAGGAGGAGTTGAGAACAATCAACAAGCAGCAGCTGCTGATTACATGCAGCCAACCTTGGAGCCATATCTGAACATTCCTGGACAAGCTCCATTCTTGGCCAGGAATTTCGAATTGAAGCCGGCCCTCATCAATCTTGTTCAGAGCAACCAGTTCACAGGAGCAAGTCATGAAGATCCCCATGATCACCTGCAGACTTTCCTGGAACTGTGTGATACGATCAAAAACCAGAATGTATCTGCTAACACCATTCGACTGAGGCTGTTTCCTTTCTCTCTGACTAGCGGGGCAAGGACATGGTATAAATCACTGCCCGTGAATCAGAAATCTGCATGGGAGGACGTGATCAGAAATTTCCTGACAAAGTACTTCCCGGAGTCCAAGGTGGATGAATGCCGCTCTAAGATTGCGGAATTCAAGATGAAACCAGACGAGTCCTTGTATGATGCAAAGGAACGGTTCTTCAACTTGCTCAGGAAATGCCCCCAGCATGGTTTCCATGAGTGGGAGAAATTGAGAAAGTTCTATAGCGGTTTGACCCCAGCATGGAAGAACATGCTTGATGCTGCCGGTGGTCAACACCTGCTATACATTCCCATGGACCAAGCTTGGGCCAAGATTGAAGCAATGAGTGTAAACAGAACTGTACTTTCTGATGATGTTAATTCCCCTCCCCCTCGTGGTTTATGTGATGTAGGTACAGTAGGGAAATCTGAATTGGACAAACTGAAAGACCAAGTGGCCGTCTTGGCTTTGAATCAAGAAGCTGGGAGCTCTACACAGGCTCAAAATGCTGAAGCTGTTTGCGGGACTTGCCAAGGCCCGCATTCCACTGAATCCTGTCAGCAAGTGGCAAATGAAAGCTGTAACTATGCAGGTGGATTCCAAAACCGGCACCCGAACCTTTCATATTCCAACAACAATGCTTTGAATTCCCACCTGTTGACCCAGCCTCAACAGTTCAACCAACCAAGGCCCCAGCATTTTAACCCAGGTTTTCAGCCTGAGATTCTAGCTAGGCCACCTCAAAACCAAAATTTTCAAAACTTTCAGCAGCCACAGAATCAATTTGCCCCAAATCAGAATCAGTTTGGTCAAAACCAAGGTCAGAATCAAAATTGGAACCAGAACCAGCAGAAACCCCCTTCCAGATTAGAGACCCTCATGACTGACTTCATTACCAGTCAAAAGGAAATCAACACTCAGTTGCAGTCCTCTATCCGGAATGTGGAGACGCAGGTTACACAAATGGCAAAGGAAATGCAGAAAAGAGACCAAGGAACTCTACCCAGCACTGCTGAGAAAAATCCTCAGTGTAAAGCCATCACACTGAAGTCTGGTAAAGTTCTGGAAGGACCCAAGGGCAAAGAGAAACTGGTACAAAAAAATGAACTGGGAAGTGATATTAAGGAGAATGAAAAGGAAGCCGAAAAAGAGACAGCCAATCTGCAGACTGACGCTGCACCTGAAACGGCTGAAACAGATAAGGGTACAGGTGGAGGTACAACTTCCTTCCCTTTACCACAAAAACAAGTAGATAATAACAAGTACATGCCTAGGATTCCTTATCCTGCACGTCTTAAAAATAAGGAACATGATCTTAAATTCAAGAAATTTCTGGAACGATTAAAGTCTGTAGAGATAACCATTCCTCTCACAGAAATGATTTCCGAAATGCCCATCTATGCTAAGTTCTTGAAAGAATTGATTTCAGGAAAAAGGCAGGTCGAGCAAGAGGAGGTGATTATTCTCAACAGCACATGCAGTGCCATAGTTCAGAGGAGATTGCCCGAAAAGAAAGAGGACCCCGAATGCTGCACACTTCCAGTACAATTCGGAAAGGCCAAAGTGAGTATGGGGCTTTGTGATTTAGGATCGAGCATCAATGTGATGCCACTAGCTATGGCAATCCGCCTTAAGCTTGGAGAGATTCAACCAATCAAGATGAGACTGCAGCTCGCAGACAGATCAATCACTCAGCCCGTAGGAATCCTCAAGGATGTTGTGGTCAAAACCGGCCAGGTTCTCTTTCCGGTTGACTTCATTATCCTCGACATTGAAGAAGATTCTGAAATGCCACTTATCCTTGGACGCCCATTCCTGGCCACTGGTGGTGCACTAATCGACGCTAAATCTGGAAAGGTCACATTGAGGGTCGATGGCGAGGAAATCACCTTTGATATGGAACAGCTGCAGAAGTTTCCGAATGAGGGAGCTTGTTCCATGTTTTCTGTAATAGATAGTGGAGAGAAAATTGATTGTGAGGAGAGAGAGCTTGACTCTGGATTTGATCATGAAATGATGCTGGATGAAATTTCAAAGCAGGTACTGAAGCCTGCTGGCGTGGAGCACAAAGGATGCAAGGCCGTTCACTTTGCCGATCCCGAAACAGGGGATTTGGAGGAGTTTGACGGCACAGACTTCCATGACGACGCCGACCAAGAGGAGGCGGATCCTGTACTGATGCAGGGTCCGGAAGGTAAATCTGATCTTCTCCCATCTAATTCTCGCAAATTACTCCCTTCCGTTGAATGCCCACCAGAGCTTGAACTTAAAACACTACCCGATCATCTCAAGTATGCGTTTCTCGCAGAACATAAAAAATTACCTGTGATTATTTCGGCTAAGCTCTCCCAAGAGCAAGAGAATGCTCTGGTGGTCGTTCTTAAAAATTATGTGCGTGCAATCGGTTGGACCATTTCTGATATCAAAGGAATAAGCCCTTCTGTTTGTATGCACAGGATTTTAATGGAGGAGAATTTCAAGGCCCCTCGCCAGCCCCAACGAACATTGAACCCACCCGTGCAAGAAGTGGTAAGAAAGGAAGTGATCAAGCTGTTAGACGTCGGTATTATATACCCGATTTCTGATAGCAAATGGGTCAGTCCTGTGCAGGTTGTTCCGAAGCGGGGTGGGATGTGCATTACGCAGAATGAACAAGGGGAGGAAATTGCCATGCGCCCAGTCACCGGATGGAGAGTCTGCATAGACTACCGGAAGTTGAACGAGGCAACTCGCAAGGACCATTTTCCTTTACCTTTCATCGATCAAATGTTGGAACGATTGGCGGGAAGGGCGTTTTATTGTTTTTTAGATGGTTATTCTGGATACAATCAAATAGTGATCGCCAGTGAAGATCACGAAAAAACTACCTTTACATGCCCTTATGGCACTTTTGCCTATAGGCGCATGCCTTTTGGATTATGCAATGCACCTGCTACTTTTCAAAGATGCATGATGTCTATATTCTCTGAATTTATCGAAAAATGCATTGAGGTCTTCATGGATGACTTCTCTGTATATGGAGATACGTTTGATGAATGTTTGACTAATCTTGCTAAGATTTTAAAGAGGTGTGAGGACACTAACTTGGTTTTAAACTGGGAAAAGTGCCATTTTATGGTCACTGAGGGCATAGTGTTAGGTCATCGCATTTCTCGTGCAGGCATTGAAGTTGATCCAGCCAAAGTTTCCATCATTTCCAATCTCCCTCTCCCCAATTCTATCAAATCAGTTAGGAGCTTCTTAGGGCATGCCGGTTTTTACCGGAGATTCATTAAGGATTTCTCTAAAATTGCCAAGCCGCTCACTAACTTGCTTTTTAAAGAAAATCCCTTCTTAATAAATGAAGTGTGTGTCCAAGCCTTTGACACGCTCAAGAAGATGTTGGTTTCTGCACCAATAGTGCAACTACCCGATTGGTCAATACCTTTCGAGGTAATGTGTGATGCTAGTGGTCTCGCCGTAGGCGCAGTTCTTGGACAACATAAGGATGGGAGACACTGCGTAATTCATTACGGAAGTCATGCCCTGAATGAAGCCCAAATTAACTACACCACAACAGAGAAAGAGATGTATGCTGTAATCTTCGCGTTCGATAAATTCAGATAGTACCTTATAGGTACGAAGACTATAGTATACACCGATCACTCTGCATTGAGATACTTGTTGTAATACCCGAGAATTTTCTAACATAAAATAAAACAATAATTAAATAAATAAATAATAAATAAAATAAATACTATAAATAAATAAACAAGTCCAGCAAATAAATAAATAAATAAATATAAGGAAATGAGAAATGAGATTTTTACTTAAAAAGGAATTAAAGGAATTTAATTCAATAAAAGGATGGATAAATGGAACACCAAAACCCGACACTAATGAACTCGAGTATTCGAGTCCAAAACATCCAATTAGACTAAGAATAAAATTAGAGAGAAAGTATGAACCCGAATATACCCCGGAAATCGGAATTCGGGAGCATAGAGGGATAGAAACCCGAAAGAGAGGCGGAAAAGCACGACGGATCGCACGACCCGCCCGGACCGAAGTCCAGGCGTAGACGGCGCGGTGGCCGCGCGCCCAATGGGGAAAACCGCGCCACGACCGCGCCACCCCACAGATTTGGTTGTTGCGTGAATCTCTCACCCGAACGCGGATTTTTCGACTTTCGGTTGAACACCTCTCGACTCCAGAGTTCTAGGTCGGCCGTGGACGCCCTAGGGACTTAGAATTCTATAAATAAGCCCTTGGGAGCCCCGAACAAGTTTACGAAACCCTGAAGCATCCTATACGCTCGAAACCCTAAATCCGGAGTCGTCGGAGGCACGAAACCAAGACGAACGCTGTTGGACGAGTTCTCTACAGATCTCCATAGTCGTGGTAAGTCTCGGTCCAATCTCTGTTCAATAAACGATTCGAAAACGAATCCTAACCATCTCCTTTTTCTTTCTACACCCCCGTATCGAATCTAGATCGTAGAACCCGACAAACGGAGAGGAGAAACGGTGATCTGGAAGCCACGCCTCCGAATTGGACATTCCTGACGTTCATAGATACTGTAAGTTAACCTTACATGGTTTTGGGAGATTTTAAAACATTCGAAACCTAAAAGATTTGACAAGAATCATAAATCTGTCCACCTTTGTTTTCCTACCGACGCGACAGAATTGTTGAATTTTTCCGACCTTTAAAACGAACTCAAACGGAAAAACTTAAAACACGAAAAACGTTCCTAAGACTTAGACCTAGCTACTGTAAAAATTTGAGAATTTTTGGAGTTGATTTGATAGGTGAAAACCCGTTGAAACCGAACTGTTTGATTTAGATCTTGAAATCTTGGACAGAACTTAGGATTGATCTTGATCTCGTTTTTGACATAGGATCTAGGCTGTTTTAGATCTTTGGCCGAACATGAAAGTTGTAGATAAATGTCTTAAGATGATCCCTGTCAAATTTCATTAAATTTGGAGTTGAATTGATATGGTAGAAACTGAAATCTTTGATCTGTGATGTATTGAACTCGGACAGATTTCTTGTTATGCGAAAATTAGCGATTTTGACCTACTTAGGTATCTCGGATTGAAAAAGTTAAAACATGAAAGTTGTAGATCTTGATGTTTCCGAGTCAGATGTGAAATTTTGGAATTTTTGGAATTAAATCTGATTTTAGACGAATTTTGGAGTAAACTGTGATTTACCGAAACGAAATTTTGAAATCTTGTTGGAACATGGAATTAACCTTTAGGGTTGAAACGAATTGAGATATTGTTTCTAAATGAATACAATGGAAGTCAGATTTTTAAAAACTAAATCCCCTTACAAACTTGATAAATTAAAATTAGGGGTGAGTGCTCTGCAGGGTGCCCCCTAACGATTCACTTCGTGCCGTAATGGACGATGGTGACCCCGCGCGCTATACTTGAAATGTGATATTGCCAAAACGGCGAAACTTAGAGCCTACACTCTCGTGAATATCCGTATGGGTTTCCCGAGGCTCCGGAGTGGTACTGGGTATGGCTGATACGGCTGCGGCCGCCGGGCTACCGGCTAAACTTGTTGACATCGCGATCTTTATCGTGAAACTTTGAAATACCAAATCGGGAATGTAATGGGGATTCTAAATTAAATTAAACTAGATTAAATGATATTGTTGTCCAATTAAATTATTAAATGCTTTATTTAAATTATGGTTATTATCTTGAACCATGTGATAGGTGCTATTACATAGAGCCTGAGATAGATTGTGCTATATGATATGGATTATATGAACTCAAATATTATGTTATTATCATGCTTTTGTTAAATTATTAAAGTTATGGTTTTTAAACCCTACGATCATGCATGTGTTAACTTACTCAGCAATTTTGCTGATCAAAACCATTTTTATTCCTTTCTTTACAGAATATGTGGAATGAGCATGTGTGAGCACGAATCATGCATGGGATTTTGGGGAACTTTTATTTTGCTTTTAAATTTCGTACTTAGACTATATTATGAACGGGCCTGTTTAACCCGTGTTTTGGCCATGTCGGCCCTATTTAAATTTTCCGCTGCGATACTGTACTAAACTAAATATTTCCGCTGCGCTATGCTATTATTATTTTCGATTTATATTGTATGGGCTATTTTGAATGCTTTAAATATTTTAAACACTGCAATACCTAGCCTTGCATCTCTTTAGTAAGCTCGGAGAAACCGTGTCTTACTAGGGAGATGTGGCGGTGACATCCCGACCTGGGTTACCAAAAACCGGGGTGTTACAAGTTGGTATCAGAGCCCGGCTATTTTTAAATTATTATTTTTAAACCATTATTATTTTTAAGCTATTATTAATATTTTGACTATTATTTTAAATTTTAAAGTATTATTTCCATGGAGAAGAATTTTTATTCTTTATTTTAAAACCCATGGAAAAATATATGGGTATTAAATTATTATTGGGGGGAAATATCATTTGCATATGCATGTTGCATCTCTGCTATGAACTTAGCATCTTGGCGAAACTTGAACTTAGAATCTTGGCGAAACTTGAACTTAGAATCTTTGCGAAACTTGAACTTAGCATCTTGGCGAAACTTGAACTTAGAATCTTGGAACTCGAACCTAGAATCTTGGCGAATATTAACCTAGATCTCTTGCTTGCGCTAGATGGCTAGTCAGGACATGATGCAGTTGATGGTCAGGATGATGAGCGTTCATCTCGATTCCCACCAAACCCTAGAGCAGATGAAGTACCGTATGGCTCAATTGGAGGCCAATTTACATCACATGGGCAACTTGAGAGAGGCGGATCATCACCGCATAAACCAACTCGAGCGCCAAGTCCAAACCCTCACTACACAAAACTTAATACTAAAGGAATACATCGATGCCCACGGGCAAGACTTAAACACTATCTTTGACGACCTACTACCGCCGAGTTCGGAGGAGGAAGATCCGGAGGAAGATCCTGCTACCCCGCCGAGAGACGTCATGAGGCACTAGAGATTCTACTATTAGACATTGTTTTGCTAGAAAAATATATTTCTACTTTTGTACTAAAATTTCTTTTGAGGAAATAAAATGCCCGATTTATTTTTTTTAAAAACAAAACAAAACAAAATGAAATAAAACCCCGAAGCATACGATGCTTCTTAATCCGAACAAAGCACCACGTGCTAAATTACTACACATATATATGTTTATAGAAATTGCTTAGACTATATGCTAAATTCACCAGCCCTAATCTATCATATTTGTACCAGAATGGCACCCAGAGGAAGAGGAAGAGGAAGAACTCAAACCACTCCCCAAACCACCACTGAGATACCTACTGAAACACCACCAAACGTCACTGAACCAATTCAACCTGATGAGGAACAACCCCAAGGTGCGCAGGACGCCCCCGCACCGAACAATGTGGGCGATCGTCTTAGGACGATAGAGGAAGTGTTGATTGCGCTCGGAAACGCGCAAGTCAACCAGGGTCAAGCTGCGGCGGTACCTCCGCCCCAAGCTCGCCCTAACTACCTGGCGATGGTGAATCCCTACCAGCCGCCCCACTATGCTGGTGAGGAGGATCCAGCTAAACTGGAGGAATGGATCCGGACTTTCGACAAGCTGCTGGGAGCGGTCAAATGTCCGGAAGGAGAGAGGGTACATGTCGCTTCATACTACTTGGGAGGCGAAGCTGATGACTGGTGGCAAGCAACGCAAGCCAAACTAACTGAAGATGACGAGCCTTACTCGTGGATGGAGATGATGGAACTACTCAGGGATCGATTCTATCCCTTGAGTACCAAAGCTGCCATGTACGAAGAATTCCTGTCGTTGAAGCAAGGAAGCCAAACGATGCAGGAATACTACACCCGCTTCAAGGAGCTGGTGAGGTTCGCACCAAGGCTAGTACCTACTGATGTGGAAAAGGCACAGAAGTTCGAGATGGGACTGAACCTGTCTGTGCGTGAAGTGATCGCGGGAGTACACTACCCCGATTTGCAAGCCGTATACGATCGCGCTGTAGCGGTAGCACGCGTGCAGCAGCTGAAAAGAAGAGTGAGTGGGGAGTCCAGCAGGGGTCCTCAAGACAAGAGAAGCCGAGACTCGAGAAACGATAACAACACTGGAAGGAACGAGCAGCGCAGAGGGTCGAATAGGCCCCAACAAAACAACACGGGAAGGAGGTTTAATCAAGAAGATCCGGTACCGCCTTGCCCGCGATGTGGACGACCACATCTGGCAAGGGGATGCCCGTAACAAGGCGCTTGTTATCGATGCGGTCGAATGGGTCACGTTCGACGGGAATGTCGAACTAGGCTCGAGAACATAACGAAGAGGGACGATTTGGTCGCAGGGCAAGAACAGCCTCAAAACCAAAACGGGCGAAATGGCAATAACCAAGGGTACAGACCCCCTCAAAATAGGCCGCAAAACCAGAACCAGAACCAACGACCTCCGCCCCCACAGAATCAAAACCAGCAACAAAATCAGCAGCCGAATGCGAATCAGCAAGGCAATCAGGGACGCCCTATGGGGAGGCTGAACGTGGTGAACCAAGCGGACGTGCCTGCGCACGGAGAAGTGATGGCAGGTACATTTCACGTTTTGAATACACCCCTTAGAATTTTATTTGATTCCGGAGCTAGTTGCTCAATTATTGCATCAAGGATAGTGCCTGAGTTAGATCTACCTAAGTGCGAGAGAATTAGCTTAGGAATTCAATTGCCTTCTGGAGAAGTAGTGTCTTGCTCTAAACGATATAACGGAATTCCTATAGTGATAAAGAACGTAGAATTCTTCGCGAACTTGGTAGAATTTAACTTAAGAGACTTTGACATCATACTGGGGATGGATTGGCTATCCCAGTATAAAGCGGTGATCGAATGCCAAAAACAAAAGATCACCTTGTCAAAAAGTAGGGGAAAGAGAGTTATCTTTTACTCTCAGCCCCCTAAGAAAAGTAACAAAATCGTTAGTGCACTTAAACTAAATAACTTGATGCGTAAGGGGTATGAACTATATGCGTGCTATGTGCACAACCTTGAGGCGGAAGAGAACAAGGTTGATAGCATACCAGTGGTAAGAGAATACCCGGACGTGTTCCCTGAAGACGTTCCGGGCATGCCACCTGAGAGAGATCTTGAATTCACCATAGATCTCATTCCGGGGACAGAGCCTGTCTCAAAAGCTCCGTACCGGATGGCACCACTGGAAATGAAGGAGTTAAAGGAACAACTCGAGGAGCTATTGGGAAAAGGTTACATAAGACCGAGTACGTCCCCTTGGGGAGCACCGGTTTTATTTGTCAAGAAGAAAGACGGAGGACTACGCCTTTGCATAGATTACCGAGGACTAAACCAAGTGACCATTAAGAACAAATACCCCCTACCGAGAATAGAGGATCTGTTTGATCAACTGAAGGGAGCTTCAGTATTCTCGAAGATCGATTTGCGATCTGGGTATCATCAATTGAGGATTGCCGAGAAGGACATTCCAAAGACGGCGTTTCGAACACGATATGGCCATTACGAGTTCACAGTGTTATCCTTCGGGCTAACAAATGCTCCGGCCATGTTCATGAATCTCATGAACAACGTGTTCCGAGAATTGTTAGACCAGTGTGTCGTAGTGTTCATCGACGACATCCTGATCTACTCGAAGAGCGAGGAGGAGCATGCGAAGCACTTACATCAAGTGTTGGAGACCCTGCGAAGAAATCAGCTATACGGCAAGCTGTCGAAATGTGACTTCTGGCTGAAAGAAGTGGCATTTCTCGGACACATAGTATCCGCTGATGGAGTATCAGTGGATCCGGCAAAAGTCTCTGCCGTAACTGAATGGGCAACTCCGAAAAGTCCAACGGAAATAAGGAGTTTCCTTGGATTAGCCGGATATTACAGACGATTTTTAAAGGACTTTTCAAGGATTGCACGTCCTTTGACCCAGCTACTTAAGAAAGGAGCGAAATACGAGTGGACCGAAGCATGTGAGACATCGTTTCAAGAGCTGAAGAAACGACTCACAACCACACCCGTATTAACACTACCATCAGAGAATGGTGACTTCGAAGTATATAGCGATGCTTCAAAGGAAGGTTTAGGTTGTGTTTTGATGCAAGACTCGAGAGTCGTAGCCTATGCATCACGCCAATTAAAACCTCACGAGGAAAATTATCCGACACATGACCTGGAGTTGGCAGCGGTCGTTTTCGCTCTAAAGATATGGAGACATTATCTTTATGGGCGGAAGTGTCGAATGTTCACCGACCACAAGAGCTTGAAATATATATTCACTCAGAAGGAGTTGAATTTGAGACAGCGAAGGTGGTTGGAACTTATTAAAGACTACGATTTAGAGATAGCATACCACGAGGGGAAGGCGAATGTGGTAGCCGATGCCCTAAGTCGGAAAACCCAACACGTGACAAACTCGCTGGTAATTCCGCCGGCATTGTACATGGATTTGGCAAGATTGGAGTTAGAACTTGTGCATCCTGGCACAGTGAGAGAAACGGTCAATGCCATGGTCGTAGAAACTCCAATATTGGACGAGATTCGACTCGCTCAACCGGGCGATCCGAAACTCGAGAAGATAAAAGAGTATATTGCTGAAGGAAAGGCAATAGGATTTGCTGTCCACGAGGATGGAAGCATCCGTTTCAAAGGTAGATGGTGTGTACCTTTTAAATGTGCCGAATTGAAGCAAAGGTTGATGGAGGAAGGGCACAACACGCCATATTCCGTACATCCCGGAGGTGACAAACTATACAAAGATCTGAAGAAGATCTATTGGTGGCCGGGAATGAAGAAGGAAGTGGCAAATTTCGTAGCGAGATGTCTCACCTGCCAAAAGGTTAAGGCAGTGCGACATAAACCCTTAGGATTGATGCAACCACTAGAGATTCCAAGTTGGAAGTGGGATAGCATCTCAATGGACTTTGTCTCGGGATTACCCCGATCACCTAAAGGCATGAACAAGATTTGGGTGATTGTGGATAGGCTAACGAAGACAGCCATATTTATCCCAATGAAAGACACGTGGACTATGGACCAATTGGCCCGAGCCTACATTGATAATGTGGTACGACGACATGGAGTACCCCACGATATCATTTCCGATAGAGACAGTAGATTTGTCTCTCATTTCTGGACGGAGTTACAAAAAGCTCTCGGTACTCAAATCAGAATGAGCACCGCATTCCACCCGATGACGGATGGACAAACCGAGAGAACAATCCAAACACTAGAAGACATGCTGAGAGCATGCGTGTTGGAATTCAAAGGAAATTGGGAATCTCATTTACCCTTGATTGAGTTTTCCTATAATAATAGTTACCATGCGAGTATCGGCATGGCACCTTTCGAGGCATTGTATGGACGAAAGTGCCGAAGCCCTTTGAGCTGGGAAGAAAACGATAAGTCCGTGGTAGTGGGACCACAACTTATCGAAGACATGGCTCAACAAATCAAAGTGATCCAAGGGAAGATGAAAGCCGCACAAGACCGTCAAAAGAGTTATGCCGACGTGAGACGACGAGACCTAGAATTTCAAGTGGGAGATAGGGTCATGCTAAAGATATCACCCATGAAGGGGGTGATGCGCTTTGGCAAACGAGGGAAGCTAAGTCCACGATACATAGGACCTTACGAGATTCTAGAACGAGTCGGAACTCTAGCCTACCGATTGGCTTTACCGCCACACTTAGATAGAGTTCATAATGTCTTCCATGTCTCGCAACTAAAGAAGTATGTGCCGGACCCGACACATGTACTTCAACCGGAGATAATTGAGCTGGACGAAGATTTGACTTACGAAGAAGTCCCAGTGCGTATTCTCGATACTAAGGAACGAGTAACGAGGAACAAAACCATCAAAATGATCAAGGTTCTTTGGTCAAACCACGAAAGTGAGACGGCAACTTGGGAAGTAGAATCCGACATGAGGGAACGATACCCGACATTGTTCCAAACCGATACCGACACAGTTATGGGGACATAACTGCAATCTTAAGGGGGAGAGGATGTCATACCCCCTAATTTTTCGGGCAATCTTGTAAACTTTTGAACTACGTTATGGCTTGATCCCTTTACCGGGTACGTAGGCAGCTTAGAAGTTTTAATTCTAAGTTCAGTCACAACATAATAAAACAAACACAAGACCTTAGCACGAGACGAGAAAGGCCGAAACACAACTTCGAGGACGAAGTTGATTCTTAAGGAGGGTAGACTGTAATACCCGAGAATTTTCTAACATAAAATAAAACAATAATTAAATAAATAAATAATAAATAAAATAAATACTATAAATAAATAAACAAGTCCAGCAAATAAATAAATAAATAAATATAAGGAAATGAGAAATGAGATTTTTACTTAAAAAGGAATTAAAGGAATTTAATTCAATAAAAGGATGGATAAATGGAACACCAAAACCCGACACTAATGAACTCGAGTATTCGAGTCCAAAACATCCAATTAGACTAAGAATAAAATTAGAGAGAAAGTATGAACCCGAATATACCCCGGAAATCGGAATTCGGGAGCATAGAGGGATAGAAACCCGAAAGAGAGGCGGAAAAGCACGACGGATCGCACGACCCGCCCGGACCGAAGTCCAGGCGTAGACGGCGCGGTGGCCGCGCGCCCAATGGGGAAAACCGCGCCACGACCGCGCCACCCCACAGATTTGGTTGTTGCGTGAATCTCTCACCCGAACGCGGATTTTTCGACTTTCGGTTGAACACCTCTCGACTCCAGAGTTCTAGGTCGGCCGTGGACGCCCTAGGGACTTAGAATTCTATAAATAAGCCCTTGGGAGCCCCGAACAAGTTTACGAAACCCTGAAGCATCCTATACGCTCGAAACCCTAAATCCGGAGTCGTCGGAGGCACGAAACCAAGACGAACGCTGTTGGACGAGTTCTCTACAGATCTCCATAGTCGTGGTAAGTCTCGGTCCAATCTCTGTTCAATAAACGATTCGAAAACGAATCCTAACCATCTCCTTTTTCTTTCTACACCCCCGTATCGAATCTAGATCGTAGAACCCGACAAACGGAGAGGAGAAACGGTGATCTGGAAGCCACGTCTCCGAATTGGACATTCCCGACGTTCATAGATACTGTAAGTTAACCTTACATGGTTTTGGGAGATTTTAAAACATTCGAAACCTAAAAGATTTGACAAGAATCATAAATCTGTCCACCTTTGTTTTCCTACCGACGCAACAGAATTGTTGAATTTTTCCGACCTTTAAAACGAACTCAAACGGAAAAACTTAAAACACGAAAAACGTTCCTAAGACTTAGACCTAGCTACTGTAAAAATTTGAGAATTTTTGGAGTTGATTTGATAGGTGAAAACCCGTTGAAACCGAACTGTTTGATTTAGATCTTGAAATCTTGGACAGAACTTAGGATTGATCTTGATCTCGTTTTTGACATAGGATCTAGGCTGTTTTAGATCTTTGGCCGAACATGAAAGTTGTAGATAAATGTCTTAAAATGATCCCTGTCAAATTTCATTAAATTTGGAGTTGAATTGATATGGTAGAAACTGAAATCTTTGATCTGTGATGTATTGAACTCGGACAGATTTCTTGTTATGCGAAAATTAGCGATTTTGACCTACTTAGGTATCTCGGATTGAAAAAGTTAAAACATGAAAGTTGTAGATCTTGATGTTTCCGAGTCAGATGTGAAATTTTGGAATTTTTGGAATTAAATCTGATTTTAGACGAATTTTGGAGTAAACTGTGATTTACCGAAACGAAATTTTGAAATCTTGTTGGAACATGGAATTAACCTTTAGGGTTGAAACGAATTGAGATATTGTTTCTAAATGAATACAATGGAAGTCAGATTTTTAAAAACTAAATCCCCTTACAAACTTGATAAATTAAAATTAGGGGTGAGTGCTCTGCAGGGTGCCCCCTAACGATTCACTTCGTGTCGTAATGGACGATGGTGACCCCGCGCGCTATACTTGAAATGTGATATTGCCAAAACGGCGAAACTTAGAGCCTACACTCTCGTGAATATCCGTATGGGTTTCCCGAGGCTCCGGAGTGGTACTGGGTATGGCTGATACGGCTGCGGCCGCCGGGCTACCGGCTAAACTTGTTGACATCGCGATCTTTATCGTGAAACTTTGAAATACCAAATCGGGAATGTAATGGGGATTCTAAATTAAATTAAACTAGATTAAATGATATTGTTGTCCAATTAAATTATTAAATGCTTTATTTAAATTATGGTTATTATCTTGAACCATGTGATAGGTGCTATTACATAGAGCCTGAGATAGATTGTGCTATATGATATGGATTATATGAACTCAAATATTATGTTATTATCATGCTTTTGTTAAATTATTAAAGTTATGGTTTTTAAACCCTACGATCATGCATGTGTTAACTTACTCAGCAATTTTGCTGATCAAAACCATTTTTATTCCTTTCTTTACAGAATATGTGGAATGAGCATGTGTGAGCACGAATCATGCATGGGATTTTGGGGAACTTTTATTTTGCTTTTAAATTTCGTACTTAGACTATATTATGAACGGGCCTGTTTAACCCGTGTTTTGGCCATGTCGGCCCTATTTAAATTTTCCGCTGCGATACTGTACTAAACTAAATATTTCCGCTGCGCTATGCTATTATTATTTTCGATTTATATTGTATGGGCTATTTTGAATGCTTTAAATATTTTAAACACTGCAATACCTAGCCTTGCATCTCTTTAGTAAGCTCGGAGAAACCGTGTCTTACTAGGGAGATGTGGCGGTGACATCCCGACCTGGGTTACCAAAAACCGGGGTGTTACACTTGTTTAGCAAACAAGATGCCAAACCTCGATTAATCAGGTGGGTACTTCTGTTGCAAGAATTCGACATCATAATAAAAGATAGGCGAGGTCGAGATAATGGTGCTGCTGACCACTTATCTCGATTAGATAATGATAAAAAGGAAAAAGCCGTTAATGAAGAGTTCCCGGACGAACAGTTGTTCGCATTACACTTGCACAATCAAGCTTGTCCATGGTTTTCCGACATCGCTAACTTCTTGGCGTGCGGAATAACCCCACAGTTTTCGAACTATCATCAGAAGAATAAGTTCAAACGAGATGTATTAAGTTACTTCTGGGAAGAACCTTATCTCTTCAAACACTGCGCCGATTCAATAATCAGGCGATGTGTGACCGAGCATGAAGCCTATCAAATCGTCAGAAAATGCCATGAATCAGAATATGGAGGTCACCATGGTCCCGCTCGAACGGCCCACAAGGTCCTCGAATGTGGATTTTATTGGCCTCACATCTATGAGGATTGCAAGACATTTGTGAAAGGTTGCGACAAATGCCAAAGATTAGGAAACCTCTCCAAGAGGGATGAGATGCCTCAAAAGGGAATTCTCGCACTTGAGATTTTCGATGTATGGGGCATTGACTTCATGGGACTGTTTCCGCCATCTGGTGGAAACTACTATATCTTGGTAGCTGTCGATTACATGTCCAAATGGGTTGAAGCTGTCGCATTACCGACCAATGATGGTAGCCAAGTCATCAAGTTCCTCAAGAACAACATTTTTAGTCGATTTGGCATACCTAGGGTGGTGATATCTGATGGAGGAACACACTTTATTAATAAAGCTTTTGAAACTTTAATGAGTAAAAATGGGATCCTCCATAAGATAGGCACGCCTTACCATCCCCAGACTAGTGGTCAAGTCGAAGTATCCAATCGCGAAATCAAACATATACTCGAAGCCACAGTCGGGATAACCCGTAAGGATTGGGCACGTAAGCTCAATGATGCTCTATGGGCATACCGCACAGCATTTAAGACTCCCGTTGGGATGTCCCCTTACAGACTTGTCTTCGGAAAAGCCTGTCACTTGCCTGTAGAGTTAGAGCATAAAGCTTACTGGGCCGTTAAAACGCTTAACTTCGATCCGAAAGTTGCTCAGAGCAAACGTAAGTTGGACCTCAATGAAATTAAGGAAATACGAGCGCTAGCTTATGAAAGCTCTCGAATTTATAAGGAGTGGACCCAGAAGTTGCACGATCGCAGGATTAAGCCTAAGCATTTTTATGTTGGTCAAAATGTATTATTATTCAATTCTAGGTTGAAGCTGTTCCCTGGGAAGCTTGAATCCAGATGGGAAGGACCACATGAAGTGCTGGAAGTGTTTCAAAATGGAGCCGTCAGGATCCGAACTGACAAGGGCAACATAGTGGTGAATGGACATCGATTAAAGGAATATCTCGGACAGTTCGATCCGGAGAAAGAAAGCCAAACAGTGGCAGACCCGGCTTACACTCAATAAGAAACAACATTTAAATCATAAAAATTTCATTTCATATTACCTATTTATATATGTGTTATTTTGTCAGAAAATATCCAAAAATCAATTAAACATTTAGAGTACTAAGACTCTAAATGTGAGGATGTTGATATTTGGAGAAAACTTAACCTATTGGGTGTTTATCTGACTTGCAGGAAATTCGAACCACCAAAAAGAAGGAACAGAAAATGAAGAAGAAAACCAGGTTCCCGGTTGGATTAAGTCCATGAATTTAAGAAAATGATTTCGGAAATTAAAGCAATTTAAAATCCGAAATAATTTTTGCAAACAAGTGGAATTAATCCAACCTATTCATGCAAGTTTAATTTAATTAAGTTAGCCCATTTACAGCACAAAAATGTTTTGGACTAAAATCTCCCAAGTCCAAAACAAATAAAACCAACTGAGGCCCAATTTCATCTATCCGGGCCCAGTTCGCATGGAATTGTGAACAATTTCAAATCTGAGGTGCAACTACGACGCTATCCTTGCCTACGACGCTATCCTAGGATAGCGCCGTAGTAATGGGATAGCGCAGTAGGGCACTTCCCATTCTCCTTGATTCACCTACGACGCAGTCCCTTAGAACGACGCTATCCTTGGATAGCACCGTATTAAAGGCATAGCGCCGTAGCACCCCTTCCCCTTTTCATTCCCACCACTCTACGACGCTGAACCAAGCCTACGGCGCTAGTATAACGCCGTAAGTTAAGTATAGTGTCGTAGAAACCCTTCTTCTCACCTATAAATACCCCCACTAGTCTTCTTCTTCATTCCCATGCTGTCACACTCCCATTTCCAGAAATCCATTCTCTAAAATACCTACGCAGAACGCAGAGTTCTCGTACAACATTCCTCTCCACAACTCCAAGGAGACACCATGGACAGATTCTACGGAATCCTTCCAAACTTGGGACCTTTGCCCAGACCCGAGCCATGGAGGGCAGGGTAAAACCCATATTTTCCCATCCCTGTTCATGGCCTCCATTGGAATCCTTGTTCTCTTTTTCGTACTTTTTGGTTAAAAATAACACAATGGGGGTTGTGTTCACTTTTATTTTTCCATTTTGAGTTGTAACTGTTTTCGGTTTTGAATGGTGTTTTTAAACCTTTTTGAAACCCTCAAGAACCTGTTTGAGAACCTGCTTTGAAACTGTTAAGAGGTTCAAGATTTTTGAAGTTTAAAACTGGAAAAGAAGAACCAATGAGCAATAGGATGTTGTCTCAAGCATCATGGTGTTATTGGAATTTTTGTTCTTGAATAAATGGTGTTGGATGCTTGGTGTTCCTGCTCAAAATTTTGTTTTTGATCTTGAAATGCTTTCACAGTGTTGGTTTAGAGCATTAATTAGGGTGACCTTTTGGCATATTTGCTTCTGCATGACAGAAATCTTTTGGAATAAGTGTCACCCTATTTTTGGAAACATGGTACAAGCACCCAATAGGAGCTTACCACTTTTTCGAAAGAAAGTGACCTTATGAAAAAGACAAAAAGAATATAGATTTAATGTTTGACTTATGTTCTTTCTGTTCCCAATGGAACTGTAGTGTGAGTAAATAGCAGTATTTCTGTCACCCAACTGCTATTCTTTTCAAAAAGACCAAATGGGACCACTCACATCCCACTTTCATTAAATAAAACAAGTCAACTCTTTAAAAATTAAAAATAGTGTTTGCAATTTTTGGATGTTTTAGCTGTCCAAGACAGTCCAGGCAGTCCAGAATAGCAGATCCATTACACCACGCCTTCACTGCACATTCCAATTTCGAGCATTTCACCCCATCCACACATCTCATCCCATTTTCAACAAGTGTCTCGAACTTGTTTAATAAAAACTGGAAAATCAAGCTTTTGGGCCCAATGGCCCATTAAAAATACATAGGGGCCCAATGACCCTTATCCTTTCATAAAAATTTATTTCACCCATGCTTTAAATTAAAATTCAAGTCAAAAACTCAATAATCTCACATTTAGAGCAAAACTCTAAATGTGAGGATGTGGTTGCTGAACTTGAATAATTTCTAAGAAAATATCATAAAAATTGGATTCATCACTTCTTATCTTTTCAGGGGCAATCTTCCAAACCCAGACCCAGTGCCCGGAGGAACCCAGCTGTTGGACCTTCCACTAGAGCTTTTAGGAGAAATTCTCTCCCGAATCGGGGAGGATGAAATGAAAGAAGTGTTCAGAGCTAGGGGAACTTGCACGAAACTAAGGGACGCAGGAAACCTCGCCATCGTTTACAGGCGATGCGAGTTGGATGCGGCTAGGGTGAGGCACTGGCAGGAGGAGATACGGAGGCAGAAAGAAAGATTTCTGAACACATGCACTGAGGCTGGAAACTTCAATCTCCAAATTGTTCCAGCACTCATGGCATTTGTAGAAGGGGACGAAGAGCAAGCATGCGAGCTGCTACGGCCAGGTATCGAAGACAATCATAAAGCGTCAATCCTCACCCGCGGACTGATGCTCATGAGCAAGCTGAATGAAGGCCAGGTCAATCAGGGGATCGCAATGATAGAGAGGATGGTGACCAATCGAGAGGTTTTCAACTACACATCCACCAACACCCTCGCGTGGATGGCAGACAATCATGCTCCCTACTTGTTTAGAGGGCAACCACCCCGAGTTTTCTGCAGAAGGATGCATGAACCCCTGAGAGACCACAACGGCTGGTGCCTGCGCTGTGAGCTGACCAGCTACGTCCACTGGCTCAGATACATGTTCTGAGAAAAGGAAGAAGGAGAGATGAATCCTAGTATGCCCTAGTATTGGCATTATATAAGGGATTTCCTCTTTTTGCATGCAGGTTTGCACTAACTGCATAGGAATCCCTTAAAATTATTGTACTTTACCGCTTTCCACAAAATTGAACTCAAGATTGAGATCTGCAACAATCTTTATTTTTCTTCCGTTGAAAAAGATGTCTGACAGTCCAAGATGAATAAGTGACTGTCAGGCCAAAAATATGCTGTTGACATACCTTGTATGTCAGCAGTGCCTCTTTACTGCTTTAAATTAAATAACCAGCAAAATATGCATAAACCTGCTCTAAATTCACATGTTGAATTTAGGCTTATGATTAAAGTTTCAAACTTTTAAATTGGGATAACATAATTGAGAACATGCATGACATGAATTCCTAAGGTTTTAAGCTATAAAAATTTAATGATGCGATCAGCTTATTGGGTAATAAATCTGCATGTTAGAGATTTCGATTGAATAAATTGTGAGAATTAAGCTTTGATTAAATTTGAGAATATTGTATGACATGAATCAACCCAACCTTGTGAGATTTGAGCCATGTGTCATTTTTACTCATTTATTTTCTTTGATGTGTGAATCATTTTGATTAAAGGAAACTAAAACTTGCGATTGGGACCGATTCAAAACCATGCCATATTCCAAAAATCGAGTATATGATCGAGGCACTTAGAAAAACCCAATTTTTGGCCTTCGTTTGAAATCCAAACCCAAAAAATATTCTTCCTTTAGGATTAACCAATTTGAGCCTTAAGCCTAATTTTTCTTTGAAGCCCTCTATATTATTCTTATCCTTACAAAAAGACCAAGAAAATCAAACCCAAGTGTGCAAGAATAAATTTTATCAAGGCATTAAATTTATGATCATCAATTAATCAAAAAAAAAAAAAAGAGTTGAATCCCATTCAACATCAATAAATTGCAAATGACAAAGCAAATTAGACTTAGTCTAATGTCATGCAATAGAAAAGAAAAGCAAAAGAAAGAAGAAATAATGATGATCATAATTTTTAAATAAAAATATGTCAAGTTATGATAGAATAAATTCCTGCCACTTCTTAAGCCAATAATTTCCCTTTCCTACCAGATGTTACAACCGTATGCCCCATTACAACCCTTAAATAAGACCTCATGATCTCGATTTGAGGAAATGAGCCGGTGGCGAGTTGGTCTGATTGCAAGCTTATGGGATAATTTAATTAAAATTGATTTCGAGTGTTCATTGATTAAACCCCATTGAGAGTGAGTGAATTTTCCGATTCTCTTATAAGTGAGGCTCTGTTTCATTTAAAATGTTCATGTCATCCCTTAATTTTCATTTTTAATTTTTGCATCCTTCAAACATGATCTTCATGAAGGGTTGATAATAATGTTTGATTTGTAGGCCCGATGTAGTGAGCAAGTATCATTTCATTAAACACTGCAATCAAGGGAACTTAATACTTGTAGTTTTTAATTGTCTTATCCCAATCCAAAAAGAATGTGATTTATGAAGCCACGAAAATGAATTGAATATGTAGAGTCCGTGTTCTTAGGAACATTGACTCTGACTGCTCGGGGACGATCAGTATTAAATGTGAGGATGTTGATAATGGCAAAAAATGACCATTATTTTCAATCCATTTCCGTGTCTGAAACGGGCATTTGATCGCATTCCGGTCTTACATTAAGTAAGAAAGCAGTTGAATTGGACTGATTTATGCATAATTGTAAAAATATTGAGCTGGTATGAAAAATGCATAAATATGTAATTTTATTACATATTTATGTTAGAAAAATCCAAAAATATGAGAAAAAGAAAAGAAAAGAAAAAGGAAACAAAAAGATGGGAAAAGAAATTAAAACCCACAAAAAGTTGATTTTTTCAGGATATTACGACGCTAGACACAACTACGGCGCTAAGCATGGATAGCTCCGTAGCTTGGTCTAGCGCCGTAGGAGGAAACCAAAGCAGCAGTCTGAAGAGGAGCGGACGGCGCTAAGCATGGATAGCGCCGTAATCAAGCATAGCGTCGTAATCAAGCATAGCGCCGTAGGCAGGGATAGCGCCGTAGGCTGTCCATTCAGAAGCAAGAGTGTCTTTGGGATGGAAGACTACGACGCTACACCTATAGCGTCGTAGCAAGGATAGCGCCGTAAGCCACCTATAGCGTCGTAAGCCTTGCCAGAATTCAAATTTCAAGGCCTGGGGGCCCATGGGCCTAGGGTTTCTCACCTATAAATAGGGGTGTTGACTCCCTGGTCTTGTCACTTCACACATTCCACACTTGAAGGCAACTGGAGTTTTTGAGAGTAGTGTAGGTTAGTTAGGTAGTTAGTTTATTTTTTTGTATTATTTACTTTTATGCACTGTTTCAGTTTCTTTAGGTTAATTTTAGCTTAGATTAGTGTTAGTTTTCATGTTTTAAACCTAGGTAGCCACTGTCTTCCTCTATTTTCAGTCTTGTTAAACTCTTATTTAGGTTTGAAATACCCAAATGATGGGTATTATCAAACCATTTTATGAAAAATGGGAAGTTAATCATGAAAGTGTCCCAAAATCATGAAATGGACATTGGTCCATGGATTTTATGCCTTGTTTTTGGTTTCATGACCAATTGGTCATTTTATCTTACTGTTTATGTGGGTTTTGTGTTGTTTGTCTTTTATTTGGGGATTCATGCATGATTTGTTGGTTGAAAACCCTCATTTGGGTTTGTGGTTCATAAATGTGTAGCATAGCATGTCATTCCTTTACTGTTTTGCATTTCTTGCATTTTCTTTCACTGTCTTAGCTTGTTATTTCATTTTCATGCATTTGTGAGCCATTAACTCGAAAATAGGGTTTGCAATTGCAGAGATTGCATCACCCGAACAACAACATGCTTCTGGGCTAGCTACGACGCTAACCGCGCTACGGCGCTATCCTTGGATAGCGTCATAGGTGAGGTATAGCGCCGTAGTTGCCTAGAACTTAAACAAAATTTGCCCTACGGCACTAAACCAACGGCGCTATCCTCAGATAGCGTCGTAATTTCTGTTTAGCGCCGTAGGTCCCAAAAATTCCTTTATCTCACAGAACTCACCTACGGCACTATCCTTACGACGCTATCCTAGGATAGCGTCGTCATTTAACGTTTAGCGCCGTAGTATCCCTTCTTTTTCCAAAAACTTCTGATTTCTCAAACCACCTACGACGCTACACCTACGACGCTATACTAGTATAGCGCCAGTATAGCGCCGTAATAGTGTATAGCGCCGTAATTACCCCCTTTAATCCAAAATTTATTCTCTCTCTTGCACCAATCCATGACGACGCTACCCTCACGGCGCTATCCTAGGATAGCGTCGTAACATCTGTTCAGCGTCGTAATCAGCATCTTCATGCAGATTTTCCATTCTCCATTTTCATCATTAAATAATTGAACCCTCTAGTCACTAATGATCTATGAGTCTAATTAGCAATAATTAAATCACTAATTGTTGTGATTAGAGGACCTTTGTTCAATTGCCATTAAAACAATTTTCTATAAACAAAATCATGATGTCTTAAACAGATAATCCGGACTGTAATTAATTATGGTAGGAGGGATTATTTAAGCCATCAATCATGGATTGATTCCATGACCTTGCATGAGAAACCAATGTCTCTCATGCAAATTCTTCTCTTTATTTCATTTTATTTTGTCTTTTGTGTATTGTGTGTAACAATTAGTAAAGAACACATCAGACTAATGTTGGCGGGTATTCCCTCACGGATAACTAGCTCGTATTCTGGGTATTAGTTACTAAGTGTTATTTTGCATGATCTGGATGGCAGTCAGTAGAAGCCTTGGCGGTTCGTC
The DNA here is from genome assembly GCA_030278955.1 of Hygrophila difformis. NCBI lineage: Eukaryota > Viridiplantae > Streptophyta > Magnoliopsida > Lamiales > Acanthaceae > Hygrophila > Hygrophila difformis. Next base: position 39,803,309 of record JAOANR010000008.1, on the reverse strand, counting down.
CATCCGGGACTATAATAGCTGCTCAACTGACCCCCATCCGGATACAGTTTTATTCTATTTATCTTAATTTCCAAACCCAAATTCCAATCTGTAATAAAACTCTGCTAATGTCTGTCAACATTAGCTGATAAGTACTACAGAGAGGAAGCATGTAGGTTTTTATCCGAATTCACAGACGGTGGAGGCCCAACTGGCATTGACACTGCCATTATAGGGTTTAAACTGTCTAAATTCGCTTCATCCGAGTGATTGGGAAATTGGACAGTAGATGTTTACAGTCCACCCGATTATTCTGCCATTACTTTGGTCTCTTGACCACTTCATTTTTGTGTTTCACCTTCTGTCTAGACCCACTCCTATATTTTGGGTCAGTTAATTTTACACTTCCATATATCCGTATGCATGCTATTATTATGTATTATTGTGGTCTGTAATTATTTTGGGATCCTTCCCTTGGACAATAGAAGTCTAGATCTTAAACAGATATTGCTTATTAAATTTCCAACAAAAATTCCTTTATAAAATCTGGATCTGAGTAAGGGATAAATTCCACAGTTATGACTAATTCATATTCTATCAAGGGTTGATTTTGGGAAATTAGAAGCAGAGTCAGCGATTAGGTCTCATCTAGACTGAAAGGGTCTGTGTTCGTATTGAGAGTCTAGTACCTGTTTAGGGAATGATTTTCAAACGCATTATTTTCCAAAATTGCTGTTTGTTGGGAATCCAAGATTAAATATTACACCGAGATGGGGTCCACTTGGACTCAAATACAGTGTAGTAAATAATCTTGGAGGAACATCATCCAGGCCTTGGTTATTTTCTAAGATAGGGTTGAGTTTTCTTTCAACTGCTATCCTCTTCTGCCAAAGCCTATTTTTGAGTCCTGATTGAGTACATCCGGAACGAACTAATTTATTAGTTTGTTTCATTAGTTTGTATCTCATAACCACCCGAAGGGAAGTGAACACTGCGAGCATTTCACCGAGATTAGGGAATTCTTGATCCACATCCAGTTATTCTGACTGGGGGCTTTCAGTTACTACCAGGGTCAGACTTTCAAAAACCTCCGAGTGATAGGATTTTAAATGCTTTCTTTATCGCTTTCTTTTAAATGCTTTCGTTAGAGGTCACTCGGTTGTATTGAGAGTTGTGTAACTGCTACTAGGACTGATAGTTAAGGGATAGTTCAGGCTTGATTAGAATCTTTGGGTGTGACATGGGGGAATGATAGTAGTACTTGGCATTTCAATAAATGATTTGCCAGGTGTTGCTTGTCCACCACAGATGCAGTAACATACCCAGGCCAGTGCAGTTATAAATCTGTGGTATCTTAGAATCTGCGGTCTTAAGAACATGTAAACTCACACTGTAAGTACCTGTCTATTAAAGGGAACGCTGTACTGAGAGCATGAGAATTAGCTATCTGATAGGATTATCCCAAACCAAGATCTGTGTATAAAAATGGAAGTTTAATACTGCTATATCTAAATCTTGTCCAAATTTCATTCTTTCCTCCTGTCCCTTCTGTCTACATTATGATCCAGCTTCACAGCTAGCGTAATGTAAATTTTCACTGCTTTCTTAGATAGTGTTTATCGCATTTTTAGAATAACTTTACCCGCTTTCTAGAATAGACCTACTTGCTTTGTAGAGTAAATTTAAACACTTTTATAGCTTAGTTTAAATTCATGTCAGTAGTTGTTAATCAGTTTTCAAACCATTGGAGCAATACGAATGGAAAAATCTAGTAAAATGACGTGGGCCCTGCTTCTATCGCACATCCTCCAGTGAACGATCCGGTCTTACTATAAATTACTGCAATTTTTGACACCGTGCGCTTTCGGGCCACAGTTTCTTAACACGAGTAATAAAAACGTGACAACCTATAAATATATCCATAATCCCAACTCCGCCATCATAAATTGGTTTCATTAAATAAAATCGAAAACTAGGATTATGATTTTTCAGAAAATACTCATACAGTGGGAATGTGTCAAAAGTTTCATGGCGCGAATCTTCATGACATGAAATTATGATAAGTTTCATGATGCAAATTGCCAGGGACCTTCAGTGTGACAGACTGAAGGTCAAGATTGAACTATCTATCCCGGCTACACCGTGAAAGTTGTCAAAAGTTTCATGCCAGGGAGGTTCACAGCGCAGTTTGAAATCAGAGCACCCCACATGAGTAGTAAAAAGTGAAATATATCCTTAAACCCCTTTCCCATGAATCATAACTCTTTTCTTTTAATAAATTCAAACCTGGGATATTTTAGAAAATACTCGTGTGCGGAAATTGTCAAAAGTTTCAGAAGCAGACTGATGACGCTGGCTGGATCCTTCATGCAGATGGTTGTGTTGTTGGAGGAGGTTGTTTCGGGTTTTGGAGCTGTCATTCGCAGCTCGGATGGCATCTGGAAAAGTGGCTGCTGCGGGCAGCTTAGGGGACGTGATATTTTGGAAGTCAAATTGTTGGCGCTTAAGTTCCGTGTCGAACTAGCTCGGGACGAGGAGCTGAAGCCCCACTACTGCTATGTTGATTGCATGGAGGTGGTAAGATTAATTTTGGGGGCTGCCAATGCGCGTCATAGATATTGGCACATAGTTGAGGCGATTCGTCGGGGCTTCAGGCCATGGATAATTGTCAGTTGCGACATGTGTATCGGGAGGATAATCAGGTAGCTGATGCTTTGACTCGTAGGGCAGCTCGTTTGGAGGAATTCTACACTACTTGGGCTTTCCCGCCGCATGAGATTAAATCGTTTTTGGAGCGAGATGCTGAGGGCATACTGTTTCTCCGTAGTTAGTGTTGCATTCTTGTTCTAGTTGTTTTTTGGTTTACGACTTTTTTCTTTCTTTCTTTTTTTCTTTTCCCTTTGCTCGTCTTCTTAGAATGTGTCACCACAAAAAACCAAAAAAAAATTGTTTCTAGACACTGGAGTATTAACAAAGGAAATGGAAACTCAAGATACATAAATTATACTCCCTCCATCCCACTTAAAATGTTTTATTTCATTTCTGCACACAATCTAATGCATTTTTTTATCGTTAATATCTCAAAATATATAAAACTGAAAATTATGTGAAATGTATTCTAAAACTATACAATTAGACGAATCTAACAAAACCGAACTCGACTATTTTTTTCAAATATATACTTATAATACTATTGAGTCAAAGTTGAATAATGAACAGTGTCAAAAAGCCAAACATGACTCTTCTGTTAGGACGGAGAGAGTAAAAGGATAGGGATGAATAGTGAGGGACATGGGGGGATGCATGTGATATTAAGAGGGGCACATGACACCACTTAAATTGATTAAATTATTATTTTAACCTTAAATTTTTAAGATATTTGGTTTGGTGCATCCACTTAATTTTTATGATGACACCACTCAAATAGATGAAATTAATAGTTTAGCATGAACATTTTTATATTTGGTTTAGTACACGACTCATTTTTTATTGTAATACTACTATCTTCAATTTTAATCTAGATTCTTTTAAAGTTTTTTGTATTGTCACTGTTATCCCAATTTTAACTTCTTTTTTTTGAGGGAAAAAGTAACTTTATTCCTTGAGCCAAAACAAAGCTCGCAGCCGTAAGGCCTTACAAAATTGGTCCACCTCAAAACGTCCACAAGCCCCAGACAGTGCAAGAGAAGTTGCTGCTACATGTCACCACAGACACTCCCACATGAACCACCTGTATTAGCAACTAAACACACCAAGAATACCAGCAAAAACATAAACCAGACGCCACCAAACCTATGCAGACCATAGGCAGATCGAAGGCAACCTCCCAACATATACGATTGACCCTCAACAGAACAAAATAAAAAGAAACATCATCCATGAACAAAAAAAACCAGCAAACAGTGACGTTGGATACGGCAGTGGATGAGCGCATTACCTTCCGCAGCCGCAAAATCCCCATCAAAGAACCTGCTGCAGCAGCACACCAGCAACAGCAACCTTCATGTCTTCATATTGAGGCCACCTAACTTATCCCTTATACTGACCACACCACAGCAACCTGCAAAGACATAAATCCCGATCCCATTACACTATCGCCATTCCTCGACCTTACCATTACCAGAGGCTCCCAATCTAGCCCAGTGATCTGCCATGCTATTTCATTCTCGCAAAATGTGAACCACCTTCATCTCCCCAGCTTGCTTTTTAATCGCCAAAATAGGGCCCAACAACCTCCTAAATCGCCAAGGTAGGAGCTCCGGGTCTTGCAACCATTTTACTACATTAGAGGAATCACACTCGAACACCATTCGGCCAAGCGGGAAACCTTGATCACGAACTAACGCCAAGCACACGCGACTAATAGCCGTTACTTCGGCCTCAGTCGAGTCAGTGAACCCAATGGAATCCGATAAGGTGAAGATCACAGCCCCTCTATCATCTCGGATAACCCCTCCGATTCCTGCCGGCCCTGGATTGCCAAGCGACGACCCATCGGTATTGATTTTCCACCAACCCCTTTCTGGCTTCTCCCACACAAGACCACGCCGGGGTACTCTATTTGGGCCACCACTTCCTACTGAATAGCCAACGGGGAAGCTGTCCTGCATGGTCTCGACAAACCTGCCCAACCCCTGCACAATGGCCTACCACCACCAACAAACTCTCCACTTCATTTCTTCTGAGGCTTCGTTCAGACTCGCACGTTGGCCTTTAAAAACCAATTCATTCTGGCACTTCCATATCGTCCAAATTATGACCAACCCTGCTAAGTTCCAAATTTCTCTCCTCCCAAACTTAGGATAGGTGTCCAGCCACCATTCCAATGTATTGATGGCTCTGCCCGGCAACGCCCAGACCACCCCAAAATAAGCCGCTCCATATTGCCAAAGCGCTCCTGCAAACTCGCACCGGCAGAACAAGTGATCGATGGACTCAATCTCTCTTGAACAGACCTGACAATGGGCATTCGAAATATCAAGGCAGTTTCTGTTGACAAGAACATCCTTAACAGGTAATGCATTTTGTACCACCCTCCACGCCAATAACCTAGCTTTCATAGGAGCTTTCACATTCCAAATCCTAGACCATATTCTCTGTGTCCCTGCCCCATGACAGTCCCCATCACCGTTCCAGCATGATTTGGTAGTGAATTTACCGCTGCTCTCCTTTGACCAAATCACTTTGTCCTTTAGAAACTTGTTAAGCCTGAACTGACTCAACAAAGATAGCAATTGATTCCACCCCTCTACCTCCCAATCAAATAGCGGTCGACGTAGATTGATGTGCCAAGACCATTCGAAACCTTCCCATTTTCCAAATTCCACAACCCTTCCCTCCTTATTGCTAGACAAGGCATACACGCGAGGAAATGACTCCCTCAAAGGCCTGCCAGTTGACACCCAAACACATATGCGACCCCATGTAGAGCTTCCCTTCTTCACCCCTGGTAACAAAGGTTTATCGTTCCCATAGTATTTCGAATCAATTACCCTCGTCCATAGTGTATTCTCACTACCAAATCTCCATCGCCATTTTAATAGTAATGCATAATTAAACTTCCTCGTGTCCCAAATTCCCAATCCACCTGCCAATTTGTGTCTACACACCATATCCCAACTAATCGTGTGTAATCTCCTCGCTCCCTCCCACTCATTCCAAAAGAACCGCCTCTTCAATTTCTCTAATTGTTCCGCCACCCCAACCGGAATTTTAAACAACGAAAGAAAGTACACCGGGAGAGAATTCATTACAGAACTAATTAGACATAATCGCCCCGCTTGGCTAAGAATCCTCCCCTTCCAACCGGCGAGTCTTTTCTCCACTTTCTCAATAATCGGCTGCCATAATCCAACACTTTGAGCCCTACCCCCAATAGGAAAGCCTAAGTACTTTAATGGCCACTCACCCACTTGACACCCCAACAAGTTGGCTGCTTGTGACACCACATAAAAAAAATTTTTGATGCTTGTGAGCGAATCCAAAAAAAAATTTTAACTTAATTTTTGGATGCTTGTGACATCCCAATTTTAACTTAATTTACATCAATTATGATGACACCACTTAAAAAAAATTTTGGATGCTTGTGAGCGAATCCAATATCAAATCTTAAGGTTGTATGTAATAGAACTTCACTATTAGACCAAATACCTTGTATAACATATTTTAATAGTTTTTTCGATAACAAGTGACGCTCGAGCATCGGCAAAGAGGAAAGATAAAAAACACTACAACCAAGAAAGTAACAGCTCAAAAACGAGGGAACCAAGCCCCTGAACTGTCATCCACTAGAAGAGACCGGACCTCATCTGGTGGGAAGGCGCATGTAGTAAAAAACTCTTCCGAACTGGCTCCTCTCTTGGCTATAGCAAGTACTACTTTTCTTTTATTTAAAATTAAATGGAGATTTTCAATTATTCACCCGGTAGCATAGTCCCACTATTGAATACACATTTTAATGTTTTTTTAAGAAAAAATAATAAATACTTAGAACAAATAAAGGGAATCACAATACCACTGTGAATGTTCCATTAATTAAAGAAATTAATTTAGAACAATATTTTTTTACATGAACAATTTTTATTTCAGTAGTATAAAAATTCAATCCAATAATAATGTCATTTCTCTCTTACTAAATTTTAAACCGAAAATTTGATATTAATAGAATATATTTTTTGCACCATACATTTATTTCCGCGCCGTGCGTAGAGCCCATCGTCCACTCTATATAAAGGACCATATTTTGTATCAAATCAATCGTAAATTATCTCATTTTATTTATATACAAATACATACATATTCTTTTTCCCTCCACAATCATGAGGCAACAAATTAGCATTACCCCAATTTTGATCATACTTTGTTTATTTCCATGTATCCTTAATAGCCAAAAAACAGAATCATTTGAGCAAACCGGATTTCCACAACCAGAGGTTATTCCTGACAGTAGAACCGAGCTCCCCCCGCCAAGCTATTCAGGTTGCACCAATATCCCCGGGACCAATGGCCCTAAATGTCCACCGTTTAAAAAGCAATCACCCTGAGAGGTGACAAGCAGCCCATGCCATAGTGAATAAAGGAGCAGGGGCGGTTGAAACTAAGATATTTGGATAAGCGATACAAGAAGAGATTTATTTGATTATTGTGTTTTTAAAATGTAAATAATTAGTTTAGTCGCTTCAAAATGAAGCTGCAGAACTGATTATTTACCTTTGGAATTAAAACATAATAATCTGATAATTTGATTCATATTGTTTATTCAAATATTTTCTATATATTACTTTTGGAAGCAATAACTTAATTTGTTCTTGGTGGTCGCATAGTAGATCCAGGGCATTAGATTTTATTTTATTTTTTTTATTATCGGTTCCTTTATTTTATTTTTATTGCTATTATTTTTTGTGGGTAGTTTGATCTTAATTATTATGCGTATATAATTCTATACATGATGTAACCAAGGGCATGCAACAATTTAGCACGATCCTCTAAAATAAATATAATAATAAATAAATCAATAAACTTCCGACATGCAAGCCATAAATATTTCTCATTTTTTTACAAGCTTTGCAAATTCATACTAGTACTATTACGTGTCGCATTATAAACGTGTCGTAAACCTGAGAATCCAACCGTTAATTAATTTTAAATTTCAATGATTTGGAATGATAAAATAGTAAAAATTTTCCTTGCATTATTCATGTTTATACATTTTGTATAGCACTTTTCTATGCCTTATTGCAGTATTCTTTGAAAGCATTGTCTTTTTTCTTTTTTTTTTCTCTCTTTTTTAAAGCATTTTCTATCCCTTATTATTATTATTATTATTATTATTTTGAAAACATTTGATTAAGCTGCCAAAACTTAATATCATTCGGGGTAACTGTGCTATCACAATATTATAAAATTATTTTCCAATACTTGTTATATCATATCGGCATCACACTTTCTTGAAAATCTATATCATCCGTCATTATTGTCTATTTTTTTGTAACACCCTCATTTGAGAAGTGTGGGAAAGTAACAATGTTTCTAGATCAGTTCACAAACGAGATACATTTACATGGACGGACTTGGGTGGAAGGGAAGGGAATGATAGGAAGTATTACATGACAACACTCAAAACTCAAATTAATGAAGTTGCTATTTTAAGCTACAAAAATTTATAGATTTGGTTTTTGGTGCAGCATTATCGTTACTTCTAACAAAGCTTCCGTCATTGACTTTTGTACTTTTGACTAATCAGAGATGTTAAGCCTAAAAATTTAGAACAAATCTTTATTTCAAACCATACAAAAAGTGTTCAAACTAGGAGTTTAAATACAACGTTTCATGAATTTAAACTAAATGCAAAACAATGAAAAAGCATAAAAAGTTGAAAACGAGTCATGAGTTTAACATAATGCATATGGCCTAGGCATTTCAACATCAATCGTGAAACATAAATACACTAAACAACCAGCTTGTTTGTTAAACAAGAACTACTACGAATGTCCTCATCCAAGACCAAGAGGGATACACCAGCAGCTGACCAGCACTTGTGAAAACTTGTTCAAGAATATATCTAACATCACGGAATCTTTATGGAAAGCAAGGTTTCAAATGTAGTGGGCTTAAAGAAAGCACCAATGATATTAAGCAAAGGAATACTAGTACTATTTTGTATGCTATTCATCAAAAGGAGCCTTTAATGACACAGTATTACCAAGAAGTAAGTGCATACTGCATAGACATGATGTTCGAGCAATCAACCAAACTCTGCCTATTCTTATAGTTTATTAATAGTAAAAGCTTCTCCAAACACATGATAAAAACACACAACTCCCAGTAATGCAACCATTAAATTTATCGTTATATGCACACCAGAAAGGGATAGCCGCAAATGAGCAAATAGCAAGGCATCATATTGAAGGAAAATAAAAACCACACCAGACCACATACATTTACACAAGCTACCATTGCAATTTGCAGCTAACATTGCATCACTAATGAACTCATCTTCATGACTGTCGGCATTAACTCAGTCTCCTGTGAAGGACTCATGTCTTCCGGCAGGTGATTCATTATAATTGTACTCTCAGCAATTTATCACTATCCAAAATATAATAATCACCATAAGTACAACTTAGGAATCCCATTAACCACAGATTGAGTAGCCAAAAGAATTTTAAACCACGTTATCCAATCAGAGTCATAAGAAGATGGTAATTAGCAAGAATGATAAAATGGGTTGCACAAAGAAGCTTCAATTTTAAACTCAAGTCATGTCAAAAACCCATAAAAAAAGAAAAAAGCCTGCAAATACCACAGGAATACAAAGATGATTTGGCAAACCTTGATAATAAAGCATTAAACCTCAATAAACACTACTACATCTACTGTATCCAAAACTTTCTAAAACTCAACAACCAAAAGGGTAGTGGATCAGAATGTGAAACAAAAATCGTACACCAGTAAGGCACAAGCCTAGGCATTAGAAGAGTGCAAAGGCAGCCCCAGAAAAAGCCATTGCTGATCTTTATCATCACTTTGTTGTTCTCTTCTTGCGCTTGGTATCCTTAACCTCGACAATTCCTTCATTTGAATTTTTACCAAGACTATTCTTTTTCTTCTTTATTACTCCACCAGAAACTTCTCCACTTGATAGCCCACCTTTCTTCGATTTCTTGTCCTCAACTTTCTCTAACTTAGCCTTTTTCTTCACCCGCTTCTCCCCATCCACATGTTTGCCTTCCTTCAAAGCTTGAGCGTTGTTTCTCTTCTTCCTAGCAGTCTTGGGAGCAATTAAGTCCTCACCCTCTTCCTCATCATCAATTTCCTCCAAGAAATCTCCTTCAATGCCCTTCTCTCCCAAAAGGGCATCTATATCCTCACTCTTTGCTTGCTCAATCTCACCCAAACCATCATCATCATGTTCCACATTATCCACGCCAACATCCATATACCGAACCTCATCAATTCTTCCTTTCTTCTTTTTCTTCTCGTTCTGAACCTCACTTTTTTCACCCATCCCATCGCTAACTTGGCCCTCATTGTCACTAAGTCTCACAAGCTGATCTCCACCTTCAATCTCCTTCAACCCCTCAATTTTCAATTTGATATCAGGCATTGCCTGATAAATGGGAAGCACAACAGAGTCACAAAACTTCAAGTGCATACTCCTCACACCATCCCATTTTTTTGGCACCTTCTGCACTGCCCCTTTAATCACATCAATCACGTTCTCAACAATTTCATCCCTCTCCATGGCCACTTTACCCACCTTCATCACACAGCATGTACCCGACCTGAAAAACAACAAGGCACTCCCTAAAGCCTTCTCCACTTGAGACTTCAAATTGCTTTTACTCAAATCGACCCCCAAAGGCAGCTTCTTCTTCTTGAAAAATTCTTTCCCAATCAACTTAGGCAACAAATGAACAATCCTTTTGTCCACCAAAAACATGTCATAACTATGACAAAGCTTCCTCTTTGCCTCAAACGGCTTGTAATTCGCCTTAAGCTTTGAAATCCTAATAACCTTAGAAACTGGAATGTTGTGGGATTTGATCAACTTCTTGATTTGGTCTGAAGGAGGAGTCGGCGAGCCGGGCCTGTCATCTATAATCAAGCAAAGCTCTGAAGCAGGGTCTAACAGAGGAAAAGAAAGAGGTATTCTGTAAGGGTTCGTCCGAGGATTTGAGGGGATTTTCTTCAGGGTGAGATTGAGGTAGATGAAATCATCCTGGGGTATTAGCTGCAGTTTCTCGTTGGATGAATGATCAGCTCTGTATTTCAGGAGGGCATCGATGGCAGATTCTACGGTTGATTTAGGAACAACGACAGCAGGTTCCACCATGGATTCCGCTGGCGCCATTTCAATAGTGAAAGAAATCACTGCAGACAAAATTAGGGTTTAAATCTCGGCGGCGGAGGGTACCAAAAATTAGGTTCTAAATCACAAGCAGAATTTTAGATAATGAATGCATTTGCACAAGTTCAAACTAGCAAATTGTAAAACTTAAAATAATCAAACGATCCTTCACAACAATTTTTCCAATGGCAGCAAAAATCAAGCATTTTATACGCACTAGTTAGACAGCACCAAATTACACAAAATTAGTACCAGTTCGACGATGGGGATACAGAGAAACTGGGGTAACTATGCCAAAAGTCGGATGATGGTTAACGCGGCGGGGGCGGCGCTCTTCCTGGGGCAGAGGAAGAGAGAGAGACGGGGACTCAAGGGTTTGGCGTTCTTCGCACCACTCGGCTCAGGACGATCGAGTGTTGATGGGTTTTGACTAGGCTTTTAAGAGTTATAGAAGTTGGGCCGGACTTCTTCCGGTTTGGTCCTTTCCAAATCTTTACAACTTGGGCTCACTTCTTTTTAGGCCCAATATGTACTTGGGCCAATTAAGTCATTTAATCCTTGAGTTGGGCCAATTTGACCCAGAAATAATTGCATTATGTGGGCTTCAATCTAATTCCAATATGTGGGCTTGAATCTTTTATGGTTCCTGAAATACTACCTCTGTTATTTAAAATTTTATTATAACTAGGATTTTTTGTCCGTTACGCACGGACGGTTCGTTCATAACTTTTTAAGTAAACAAAATCAAGAATTTTGTAGCATTATTATAGTTAAAAGTGTTTAGGTACACAAACACTTATAGTGGGTGGGGTTCACCGAACAATGGGGAAGGATGGTAGGCATATTAAAATATGGAGTATAATTCACAATACCCTCTTGTAAATTACTTCCTCCGTTCTCTTTTAAGTGATCCATTTACATAGTATCAACTATTCATTAAGTCATTTTAATTAAAAGTTTAACATAGTTATGTTGTTAGATTTTTCTAATTACGTAGGTTTATAGTAATATTAATTTTTTTACAATGTTTACTTATATACAATTTGAGTTATTATTATTAAAAATATGTCTTGGACTGCATGAAATGCAGAAGGAATGCATTTAAAAGAGGACAGATGAAGTATAAGCTAATCAATAGGGGGAGAAGATCAAAACTGAGATACTGAGACAAAATTTAGTTGATTTCTCAAAAGGATCGAGATAAAAATTGAAAAAGAAAGAACAAAACTTTAAAAAAAAAACATAACTGAAATTGAGGTATTTTTTCGAACACATTGAATAGTGCCTAATTTCCTATATATAATCCACACATTAAGAAACCTAAATGTAGAAAGATATAAAATTCAGTCATTAGCATCGGGAATTCCAGAATCTCACAAATCAAAATAAATTTGGAACGAAAACCGAATTGCTTAAAGCTCATTCAAGAATCTTTGAATCTTATGAAAACTATGTTATCAAGAGAAATAGTGGCAACATATATTTATTGTGGTTTTTCTGAAGTGAAAAAAAAAAAAGAAAAAAAGAAAAGTCATAAACTTAAAATTCAAGGTTATGAAGACTATTAATAAGATCTGTATAAGATCCCGATCCTGATCGTAAAATATCACGGTCTTATGGTCATACTCCTTTAAACGCTTCTACAATCTTACGATCGTACCCTCTTAAACGCATAAAATTTTTGTAGGATTTTATAATTTTGGATCAAAGTAACTTCTTTTCTTTAATTTTAAACTTAAGAACTAGTATTCCTTATGTATGATGTGTAAGAAAATGTAGTATGCATGTATGTGGAAATATTTATGTTTAATTGTGATGTTTTTGTAATGTATTGTATTAATTAACTTGCAAGATTCATTAACACAATCTTGTTAGTGTATGCATAATTGAGTTTATCAATTATTACAATTTCATAAGATCTTAAGATCCCAGATTCGATCATAAGATTCCAATCTTGCAAAGAGAAAACGGATCTCATATATGATCCCAATCTTAACAATCTTGATTAAAGAACATTGACCCAAATTGGTCGGATATTATAAAAGTGGGCTCGACCCAATCTCTCTTTAACATCCACGCCAAGATCATGATGTTATTCAAGCTGTACTTATGTGTAACTTTTGCGTAGAGAATTGCAAAAGAATAAATCTGCAAGGGCCTATTTGGATGAGCTTTTGAGAAAAGCAGAAGCCAAAAGTAAAAGCAGAAGTGGAAGCCAAAAGCAGAAATACAACTTTTATGTTTGGATGAAATTTTTGAAAAACTTTTTTTTTCAAAAGTTTGGTTGGATGTGTAAAGATAAAAAGTGCCTTTGGAATGTTATAATTACTTAAAAGTACATCTTATCTATGAGAATAATATATATATTTATAGTATAATTTAAATAAAATAGTGAGGACATTTTAGACTTTGCACAAATTACTAGGTATTTTTTGCTTCTGCTTTTCGAAAAAGCACCACCTGAGCTGCTTCTCCCAGAAGTACTTTTGCAGTTTTTCAAGATGCTTTTGCTTTTTCTGAAAAGCACATCCAAATACAATTTTTCCATTAAAAAATGGCCCGTTTGGATTGACTTTTGAAAAAAGCAGAAGTCGAAAGCAAAAGCATGTAACCTGTGTTTGGATGGAATGTTTGAAAAGCGGCTTTTTCTAAAAAATATGTTTGGATGAATGAAAATGAAAAGTGCTTTTGGAATGTTGTAATTACCAAAAAGGACTTGCTACTTAATATGATAATAAGATATATTTATAATGTAATTTATATTAAATAGTGGGGGTATTTAAGTCCTTGCACATTTTACGAAGTGCTTTTGGCTTCTGCTTTTAGGAGAAGCACTTCTCCCAGAAGCACTTTTTTGGCTTTTTGAGGTGCTTTTGCTTTTCCTTAAAAGCCAAAACAAACACATAATTTCTACTAGAAGTGCTTTTGGCAGACCCTAGAAGCCATTCCAAACGGGCTCAAAGTGCTTTAAGCAAAAGCAAAAGCTAAATGCATTTGTCTGGAAGCCTATCCAAACGGGCTCTAAGGGCCCATTTGGATTGACTTTTGAAAAAAACAGAAGCCAAAAGTAGAAGTAGTAGTGAAAGACAAAAGCAGAAGCATTTAGTAACTTTTCTGTTTGGATGAAATGTTTGAAAATAGCCTTTTTTCAAAAATGTGTTTGAATGTGTAAAAGTTAAAAGTGTTTTTGAAATGTGTAAATTACCAAAAAGTATATGCTAGTTATATAGTAGTATATGATATATTTACAGTGTAATTTAAATAAATTATAGGACGTTTGTAATTTGTGTGGTTTTGGCTCCCACACACCTTCGCCGACACATGAGTGTCACGTTTACCAAAAAAATTAATAGGAGCATTTATGACTTTGCACACATTACGAGTGCTTTTGGCTTCTGCTTTTCAGAGAATCCTAGAAGCACTTTCGCAGCTTTTTGAGGTACTTTTGTTTTTCTAAAAAGCAAACCAAACACTAATTTTCCATCAAAAGTTCTTTTGACAGAAGGAAAAGCCAAAAGTACCTCAAAAAAAGTCATTCCAAATGCCCCCTAAGTCAAAAGTTGGCAATTACAAGAAAATATTATTTAAATAATTTAGCAAAGAATTGAATTGAGCAACCAACAACAGTTGACTTGAGTTGATTGAGATTCTAGTCGCTTAAGCAAAGTTTTGGGTTCGAATCTTATGTATGCAAAAAACTGCTTTAGGAAAGGCGTCCTTCATTGCCCATATAGATCATCGATAGATTAATTTTAGATCCATGTGGGCTGAGGATCCCCGGTTTCACCAAAGAATTGAATTGAGCAACGTTCCGATATTGCATAACTCAATAATGAAAATATTGTCAAAAATCAAGACATATTTCATGTCACATCACAAGTCAGAGGCTCTAAATCACAATTTTCACAGAGTAACTCATAGTAACATTCAATTGCTCAATTCATAAAACCTTATTAACTCGTCAATAACTCATACCACTTCATAAATACCAATAGATCAATTCCCAAGTGAAAACGAAGTATAAATTGAATTGCAACAGCCAACAATATAAAAAAATTGGACACCCACGCCAGCACACATTCAGAGTTCAGACAACAAAGACATTCATACAACATCGACAACAGAGATGATAAGTGAAGATAACAGATTGCGGACAACATCAAGAAAAATCAAGGCACAAGCATGACCATCACCAAAGAGAGTTTTCAGGTTTTTTGTTGTAAGGTCAAATTGGTACCGTTTGCTTTTCGTAAAAAAAGAAAAATAATTGACCATTTGAAAAATTCAACTTTAATTCAGAATGAATTGAATTCAGATGCGATGGGATAATTAATGGGAGCAGGTCCCACCTCTACAATTCAAAATAATTAACTCAATTCATCTAGTGGGTCCCATGACTGCATCACTCCCCAATGTCTCTCTTTCTTTTGTTTTAACTTATTTTATTTTAGTTTTTAATTTTTACAATATTTTGCAACAATAATTTTTTCGGCTATTTTTTGTTGGCGGAGCCGAAGCCAGGAAAGTTTTTTCGGACTATTTTGTATAATAGCTATAAAATTATTATTCTTATTTAATTTTTATTTCATTCTTAAATTATTATATAATATCATTGCTATTGAATGTGTATTGGTATATTAATTTTTTTTAGAAATAATGTCTAAAACCGAAAATAACAAAATACAATTATTTGATATTTTATATAGTAAAATAATTGAAATATTTGGAATTAAATAGAAATATGTATTATTTGTGTTGGAAAAGGAGTTAGTAATTGGTAGATGGATGTGAGAGTTAATTGGAATGAATTAAAAAGATGTTGGAGATTATGAAAAACTGATGTTGCAGTAAAAGAATGATAAAAGTGAGTTATTAATTTAGTAAAGTGGTGTTCACTTTGGTAATCCCATCTCCACTTTTCTTGATTATTAGAGCCTATGATTAATTACGATCTCGGTACTATTAGCCTTAATCCATGTGATTACAACCGTTATGACAGTTGGGTGGGATGGAAATATTCTCAATAAGATTGATTAAATTAATCACCTCAAAATTTGGGAAAGGATATTTCTATTTTATCGAATACATATTACAATGAAGGTTTTAAATATCGGTATTGGTGTCTATATCGGACATAAAAATTTACGTCACAAAAATTTCGGGAAAATTTTTGAAAATATTTGATTTTTTTAAAGAAATCATAGAAATTAGTATTTAAGGATAAAAATAAAGATCTTCCAAATTTCCTCATATCTTTTGCTATATAAATTAGTAATATACCGATAACACTCATTACATAATACACTATGTTGATAATATTAAATTTGTTTTGGTAAACATTGACACATCATGTATCGACAGAGGTGTGTGAGACCCCAAGCCACACAAATTATAAAGAGGATAAAGGGGATGGATATGAGGCCGGGTGGGAATCGAACCCCTAACTGTAAGTTGGAAGTCATGAGACATGACCACTAGGCCAAGTCGTCATTCCCACTACGTTAATGATATTGTTGATATCATGCATTATATTGGCTTAGGCTGTGTTTCGGAACAAACACTAGCGATTAGCGTTTAGCTTTTAAAATACATACTAAAAATAGTCTAAAATACTATATATAGTAAACACTAATTACAGTAACCGCAAAATTTTAATCTCTAATCTCTAAACTCTGAACGCTCATCTCCCCCAACTTTTAACTTTCCAAACTCCAGACTCTAAACTTTAATTTAAAATTGCATTACCAAACACCATTATTTAAATTTAAAACTATTTTGCACCATTAATTTCAAAACCCATACTCTAAATTCCAAACTGCATACGCTAAACTTTAATTATTTCTCAAACATACCCTTAGGGCCCGTTTGGATTGGCTTTTAAAAAAAGCAGAAGCCAAAAGCAGAAGCAGAAGTAAAAGCCAAAAGCAGAAGCAGGTAAGTTTTGTGTTTGAATGGAATGTTTGAAAAGCAGCTTTTTTTCAAAAGTGTGTTTGGATATGTAAAAGTGAAAAGTGCTTTTGAAATGTGTAAATTACCAAAAAGGATATGCTATTTATATATAATAGTATATATTTATAGTGTAATTAAAATAAATTAATAGGGGCATTTATGACTCTGCACACATTACTAGGTGCTTTTGGCTTCTGCTTTTCGGAGAAGCACCCCCTGGGCTGCTTCTCCCAGAAGCACTTTTGCAGCTTTTCGAGGTGCTTTTGCTTTTTCCCAAAAGCCAAAACAAACACTCATTTTCCTTCAAAAGTGCTTTTGGCAGAAGCAAAAGCCAAAAACACTTCAAAATAAGCCAATCCAAACGGCCCCTTAGTTTGGTAAAACTTTAGATATTAGAGTTTAGAGTTTTGCTTTTTGAGGTTAGGGTTTAGAGATTGAAATTTTATTTTTTCTAATTTAAGTGTTTGGTGTTTATTTTTAGAGTTTAACGGTTGGAAAATAAAATTACATAATTACCCTTTAAGGGTTAATATATAATTATACTTTTATTATATGATATGAATAATTAAAAACCAAACATAATTTGTGAAATAAAAAAATAGATATTACTATAAACGTTAGGATTTTGAAATTATATCCAAAATTTGTATTTTGGTTTTAAAAAAGAAAATTAATGTCGAACAAGATACATCAAAAGAAAAAAAAAAACAAGTAAATATAAATATATATACATATAATAAAACCACAATTGTTCATCATTTAAACATAAATACCAAACATGAATTCCAACAACTCCATTACCTTGACTTCCAAGGACCTAGCCCAAGCGGTTAAGTCCATTGACTTCCAACGGAAGGTTGGAGGTTCGATTCCCACCGGCCCCCTATCCCTCCCTTTAATTCCCCTTTGTAATTGTGTGGCATGGGCTTCCACCAACCCTTTCCAGGCCTTCAATGGCTCCTCTAAAAAAAAAAAAAAAAAAAAACAACTACATTACCAAACAAGTAACTTGAACAGAACACTAAACCCACTCCCAAGAGACTAGATCAGATCAACTCCATTTCTTTAAAGCTACAACTATGCTCAAAATAATAAACTGTCCAATCTGTTGGCATTTCTCATTTGCTGAATACACTTCACATACCTAAATTTCAAGTACCAATCAACTGTCCAATCATCAAGCTGCATTTGATTGAAACTCAAATTGTAAATCCTATAAAATTCAACAGAATCAACAATAGGAGCATAGGTAAAATGAGGTTCAAGTTACTTGTTCATTTGATCTCACTTACATTCACCAAAAAAGTATCCAAATACTCTACTTACACAAGAGATATAGCAAAGCAACAATTTAAACAAGGACAATTTAGCAGCAATTCATAGACAGCACTGTCAAGTCACAAAAGATATTAGAAATTGGCTAAATGAGTGAAAGGAAACCATGATCAAATGAGCTACATAAATCTCACTTTTATAATGTGATTATCCAACAACAAATATAATAAAATGCAAGCAACAACTCCAACAAAGCAACCTATTTAACATAATCTAGTTTCATTAACATTCCACTATGTGAACTTCATTGTCCCTACATTTTGGTCCCATCATTTTGGAATTCCCGAAGGCCACAGATTTGTCAACTTTGGGCACCTCCACATCATTGTAATAATTGAAAATTTTCTCTAGTGGCACCTCATAACCCTCATTGTGAAGGTAAGCATCCTTAATGAGTACTAATACTCTCCTAGCACACATCAAAAAAAAAAAAAAAACAATAGAAGTGAAGAGAACATGAAGCAAAAAGAGCATGTAAGCAACACATGCTTACACATGCAAAAATGCATTTCCAGTAGTAAGAAAATCAATCATTAAGAAATTTAATGGTGTAACTATTGGAAATTCATTGAATGCATATAACTCATCTAGATTCCAATATTGACAAGAATTTGTTCCACAATTTGGTATCTACTCAACAGCCAGCACGCTATGCAACTAGACAGGCACAAGAGTACTTATAGCATCAAGGCCAACCTGGAATTACAACTAATCTAGATAACAAAAACACAATGAAGCATAAATACAAAAGTGCTTGCGTAAAAACTAAAGGTCTAAAGCCATAAAGTCCTCCGTATAAACAGAAGATGGAAAGGAAAGTTAATCAGTATCACTTATCTAAAACAACACTCTATCATTGTGGCAATCTAATCCACAGAGGCACAACATTTTCTACACATTGGAGGATAGGTCTTTAAGCAGAAGTAGACTTTCGTAGTGCATATGAAACAAATTACTACAAACTAGTCAATTTGACCAAGCAAAACAAAATGGTGCAACAATGTGGATTATCTAAACTAATATCGGACAAAAGACAATAAAGGCTCTAAATAAGACTCATCGGAACCTCCTTGCTGTTGTTAATTAATATACACACAAAGCAAAACTCATCTATCTATATAATAAATACTGAATACTTTTTTATCTGTGCAGACCGTATTGCCCTTATTAAATCTAATATTTTTATTTTAAATCTTATTAAAAAATATCAAATCAAGGGTACATCTGTAAATTATTGTAAAACACCACAAACAAACGCCACGTCATCCTCTCAAAAATACCAAATGCTGACATGTGTCATCTATATAATAAATCTTGAATTAAATTTAATCTATTTTAAATCTTTTTAAAAAATATCTTTCTAAATAATCTACATCTATATTTAGAAAATAAATCTATATTAATATAAAAATATCTTGATTAAATCATTCTAAGTTTATTAAAAAGATATAAGTACTAATTTGAATTTTGAACTTTGAATATGGATATATATTTTTTTTTAAAGTTGGATGTTTTTTGCTAAAAAATAGTTTAAATACTAATTTTAAAATGTTGGTTTAATTGAGGTATATCTTTTGGAATTATTTTTTTTTCTCTTAAGAAATGACTTCCCATATTTTTATAAGTTGGAGTTCGTTAGTTATGCCTCATTTGCCAAATATACATAATAAATTTTGATTTTTTTTGTATATACTGACTGTATTTTCTTTTTCAGTTGTAGTTGGTAATATTGATTTTCTTATGATATTATATTCAAAAAATCAGTTTTAAGGTAAACTAGTATTACCCACCCGCGCGATGCGCGGGAAGAAAAATTTCTAAAATATCAAAAAAAATTATTTAGAGATTAAACAAAAGAATAAATCATTCTCACGATTGAATGAAAGAAAATGTATAACGTAAAATAGTTGATGATCAAAGCAATGAATAAGAAATTGATCAAGATTAAAGGAATGAAAGTTTTAACTGTAAAACTGACGTTTAATTGTCAAGGTTGAAGGAATATCAAAGTTTTCCTATTTGTTTTTTTTTGCTCCGGCTCCTCTAAAGAAAATAATTTATACATGTGTAAAAGTAATAAATATGACAAAACAAATTTTTTTCTAAAAAAGAAAAAAATAATTCTAATAACGTCCTACATTCCTTTATAGCATTTCTAAAAGTAATGAATTGCTTGACAATTTTATATCACTAATCACAAGAATAAAATTGCCCTTATCATTACCAGCATGTTAAAAACAAAATATAGCTTATTTAAAACTGGCGATTGTTAATTCCATCGAATACAGATTATGGAATAAATATGTTTTAAATACAATTAATTTTTTTTGAAAACAAAATACAATTAAATTTTAAATCAGCAAGTAAGATCATAAAAAAAACAATTTCATAGCCCATAGGTTTTATAAATTGGATTATCTAGAACAGATCAGTCACAATGAATATGTAAGCCTGGATCACAAATCAATATAAAGCTATACCATATACAGGACCACTAATTCAATAATATCAATTATAAAGTTTACTTTTATTTATATGAAAAATGAAATAAGTATCAATTTTCAAATTCATTGTGCACGATATGATTTCTTTAATTTTAACCCCATTTAAATTCTTAAAATTTATAACTTTTTTTTTGAAAAAAAACCTAAGAATAAATGTAATGCACTTACAATTCCTGTATATTTATTGGCATCGCGACAATCAAGTATAAGATTCATTTTAAAACAACTAATATTTAGGGAATCAAACAATGCTTCATTGAAAAAGATAAATAATAAAGCGGTTAATAAAATTCATCAAACAATATGTAATCATCCGGATCATAGAGCAAAACTTCGATTCAAACATTCGTATTAACAAATCCATCATAGCACATCACTTGAAGATTTTGATACATCAATGACGATTAAATTTATTAGCCAGTCCGATAAGACCATTCCTAATATCAGAAAACCAAACCTTGTCAAACTTCCTCAACAAAGGTTTCACAACAAACTTCCTCAATAAAGGTTTCGCAGCACGGAAATAGTTACCCTTCAGATACTAAAAAAAAAAAATGTCCATTTGGGCTACAATACATTCAAACATAGCATTTGGAACGGCTAGGAAAGTTACATTGTCCAGTCATGCTTCATTTGTTCAATATCTTATCATCATCATTGGATAAAATTCTCTGGTCTTTATGTATATGTTTAATAAATGCAGCATTTATATTTTGAAGGAGAATGAAAGTATAGGCAGAGTATTTCTACTTGCAATTTTTTTCAGATAGGGGTTCGAGGGGATGACCAAGAATTTTGTTAATAACTTGAGCAAATCCAGATGAAATAGAGCCAACCACATTCCCCATTGATGTCAGGATATAAACTTTTCATGTGCTTGTAGTGATTAGTCTTCTGTTTGTCACAGGATTCTGCAAAATGACAATCATATATGATTAAGATTCAGTTCATAACTGCAGTAAACATGAAAATAAAACTAAAGAAACAAAACAATTGATTCAAAAAATCATCACCTACACGCCTTAATTTTCAAGTGAAAATTAAGCCTATGTCGCATACTTCCATTCCATTTTCTAAATTAAAGCCCAAACTTCAAGCTATGTTCAAAGCCAAAATTAAAGTTAAGAAATTCATTTAAGTAGGATAAACTCCATGGCATTGGTACTTTATTCAATATCCATATCGAGATAATCTTGGAAGTTTATGCAAAATCAAAATACTTTGTGCGAAATAGCCTTGCTCCTTTTTGTGCAATGGGATGACCTGGATTCATTTCAGGCATATGTATCGAATTCTTGTTAGTTATTAGCCAATGTATACATCTAATTCATGTTAGTTATTAAAACCCTAAATATTGTATTTCCCTCCATCATCCCCATTGTAAAAATTCTGCATCTGTTTTCCCCATCACCGCAAATCTCATTTGAACAAATAAATAATTAATACATATTACATACATATTTTATTACCATCATGATTTCTCCATCATGATTTTATTACCATATAATTAATAATACATATTTTTGCTAAATTAGATTTAATCCGTACTATATTTTTGACATATTAATTTTTCCATCATCCTTTTCTATTATTAATTAATCCAAAGAATTATATGCACTTAAATTGAGCAGCCGGGATCTATTTCCAAATTATTCAAGGTGGTCAATATGATAATAAATTATTTGATATATACATAATAAAATAAATTTGCGATGATTAACATAAATATCAACCATCTTCATGGGATGAGGACTTAGCCCAAGTGGTTAAGTCCCCTGACTTCCAACGGATGGTTGGAGGTTCGATTCCCACCGGCCCCCTATCCCTCCCCTTTATTCCCCTTTGTAATTGTGTGGCATGGGCTCCCACCACCCCTTTCCCAGGCCTTCAATGGTTCATCCAAAAAAACCATCTTCATAAAATATATTGGATTCAATAATTTATCTATAACCTCTTTTAATTTGATAGAAATAACACTTAAATGGTAATAGATTTTTAATAAAGTTTATAATTAGTTATCTAATATTATAAGACCTACCAAACGATACATAGTAAATATACAAAATTAAAGTAGATTATCATTTTTGACATGATTTTTAACCATCCAATTAGGAATAATGTTTCCCACATTACACCCTTTAATTATGAGATCATTTCATTCTCTATTAGTGTACATGATTTAAATATTTATGATTTTGGATCTAATAAAGTAACACACACTTTTTAAAATTTAAAACCGCATATTTAGAATGGTTTATTTAAAAAATACATATTCTAATATTTAGTTTTTATTTTTTATTTAATATTTAGTTTCCAAAATACGGATATATTTATATGGAAAGATTTAGTTGCCAATATAAATAAAATTACGGATATACTTATATGAAAAGATTTAGTTGCCAATATAAATAAAACGGTTCTAAAATACGAATATATTTAAATAACTTGATCTAATGTTAAATCATCACAATATATCTATAACTAAAACGAATTACAATAAATTGATTCTAAAATGATATGTTAAACGATTCCATTTCAAAACGTAGTATCTTCACAATATTTTTTCCAAAGTTAATATTATAATAAAGTTATTGCTATAATTAGCCAATTTCTATATACAAATTTTTTTAGAAATGAAAGATAATATTTTATATTAAAGCAATGATGATTTAACATTTTCATATTTAACTTGTAAGGACCAATAAATGTTATAATGAAACTTAATGTTAATAAAAAGTCAATTAAAATTAATGACATAATAAACTCATGGTTGAAATCATTTCATTATTTATTTATACTAGATTTTTGACCCGCGCTTCGCGGGCGGTGTTTTTTCTTTATTTTTTCCCAAATAAACTCAAATATTTGTGGTCTTATTATTATTTGTGCATAAAGTTTGCTTTACTTTAAATTCATAACATAGACATAGGAAACCATAAGAATCTGTATCAATTTGATCATAAAACATGCAACAAAATAAATAATCAGTTCATTAACTCGACATAATCAACATCAATTTCTATAGGAATATCTTGATCCACCAATTTCCTTATATAAACCAAGCTATTCTAAACCATGAGTACGAATCTCCACAATTTCAATAAGACAATAGAAGGGATGAATTCAATTAATTATATTATACAAACCATTATTTAGAAGACCTAGAAAATATTAGATTTTAATAGAGTTTTTTTGGATGAAAGATTTTAATAGAGTTGAGTATGAATGTTGCATCATGAATTAAAAATTTACAATAAAGAAAACATTCATAATTAAATCTTAGCCCTATAACCAATTATTAGATTCGAAGAGAGTTGAGCATCTATATTTCTTCATTATTATAATAAAGCAATCACTGATATCAGATCTCAGCCATAATCTCAAAACCAAATGTAAGATTCAAAGACAGGCGTGCATACTTGTTTCATTGAGGATATCAGATCTCAGCCATAATCTCAAAACCAAATGTAAGATTCAAAGACAGGCGTGCATACTTGTTTCATTGAGGAATCGGGATACACAACATAATAAAATGTCATGAGACATGAATGATGATGCGTATTAAAACGTGGATTATAATTCACTATATGCTCTTATAAATTATAAGCTAATCAACGGGGAAGAAGATCAAAAGATAATGTGTAAGAGTAAATCCTTAAGCAATAAGAGATAATTGTTCCCATCAAATAGAATTAGAAACCATGGCCTAAAGGAGTAAAAATGCATAGTCTCAAATATTAAAAGATGATTGGAGTGTAAACTTCAATAAGACTATCGGAAAGCATTAGCTATTACAAAGGTTTATTAGTTAATATGTTACTATAAATTACTCTTTTACACCCATTGCGGGCAGATATAGATTGTATGTTGCATTTGAATGAATAGCTTAAAATGATTTTTCATGTTTTTGTTATAAAAAATTATATATACAAAATTTAATTCTTTCCTCAAAAGGATCCAGTAATTTTTTTTAAAAAAAGAACAAAACTAAAAGAAATAAAACAAAAATGGAATGGAGGGATTTTTACGAACACATTATATACTCTCTAATTTCCTATACAAAATTCACACATTAAGCAACCTAAATGTAGAAATATATCAAATTCATTGCCATTTGCATCTAGAATTCCCTTACAAATCAAAACAAAATTGAACGAAAACTAAAGCACTTAAACCCCATTCAAGAATCCTTAAATCATATGCAAAATATAAAATTCTTGATCATTTGTACCATAAACGGAGAGAATTCAAATAGGAACAGAATGATAGAAGATAATTGATTCCATAGTATCATTATATCAATATTGTAGTATAAAATTGCTAAAATCACCTGAAATTGCTACAATCACACTGAATGAGATATGAACAATCAAATTCAAATAGAAATAGAATGATAGGAGAAAATTAATTCCATAGCATCATTATATCAATATTGTAGTATAAAAACTACTTATGTGGAGGTGATTATGTATGAAATTAGTATATAGTCATCTTAACATTCAATAACAATATGTAATGGCATTTGATTTATTTATTTACTTATGTATTGTAACTGTCCGTATATGAATCACTTTCACAATGATTATCCAATCATATTTGTTGTTATTGAATGAATTCAAACTATCATACTTCATTATATTTATCATTTATCTTAATATGAAGAATGATTTAACTGTGGAAAATGAATCCAAAAATGTGTGATTAGTAGAGAACAATAAGTTAATACAATAAAGAAGTATCCACTTTTTATACTTAAATTTTCAGCAAAATTAGCAGTTTTTCAACTATTATGGAATGATTGTCTTCCTATTTTCCTTATGTAATACCCGAGAATTTTCCATCATAAAATAAAACAATAATTAAATAAATAGATAATAGATAAAATAAATACCATAAATAAATAAATAAATCCAGCAAATAAAAGAAGTAAATAAAGATAAGGAAATGAGAAATGAGATTTTTACTTAAAAAGGAATTAAAGGAATTTAATTAAATAAAAGGATGGATTAAAGGTAAATAAATGGTACACCAAAACCCGACACTAATGAACTCGAGGATTCGAGTCCAAAACATCCAATTAGACTGAGAATAAATTTAGAGAGAAAGTAGAAACCCGAAGATACCCCGGAAATCGGAATTCGGGAGCATAGAGGGATAGAAACCCGAAAGAGAGGCGGAAAAGCATGACAGATCGCACGACCCGCCCGGACCGAAGTCCAGGGAGAGTCGCGCGGTGGCCGCGCGATGAAGGGGGATTAGCGCGCCACGACCGCGCCACTTGACAGATTCGCCCGTTGCGTGAATCTCTCGCCCGAACGCGGATTTTTCGACTTTCGGTTGAACATCTCTCGACCCAAGACCTTTAGGTCAGATGTTGGACGCCCTAGGGATTGAGAAATCTATAAATAAGCCCCTTGGGAGCCCCAAACAAGTTTACAAAACCCTACAACCTTCTATACGTTCGAAACCCTAAATTCGGAGTCGACGGAAAGCACCAAACGGAGGCAGCAGCTTTGGACGAAAATCCAAGGATCTCCAAACGTTGTGGTAAGCTCTAGTCCGATAAATCTCTTCACGTTTCAATCTGAAAACGGATTCTAACTTCGATTCTTTTC
This sequence comes from Hygrophila difformis, assembly GCA_030278955.1. NCBI lineage: Eukaryota > Viridiplantae > Streptophyta > Magnoliopsida > Lamiales > Acanthaceae > Hygrophila > Hygrophila difformis. The sequence continues at coordinate 39,777,078 of JAOANR010000008.1, read as the reverse complement.
TTTCTACACCCCGTATTGAATCTAGATCGTAGAACCCGACGAACGGAGAGGAGAAACGGTGATCTGGAAGCCACGCCTCCGAATTAGACATCCCCGACGTTCATAAACACTGTAAGTTAACTCTTACATAGTTTTGGGATGAATTAAAACATTCAAAACTAAAAGATTAACAAGAAACCGTAAATCTGTCCATCTAAACTTTCTATCGGCGCAACAGATTTGATGAATTTTTCCGAACTTTAAAACGAACTCAAACGGAAAAACTTAAAACACGAAAAACGTTCCTAAGACTTAAATCTAGCTACTGTAAATTTTTGAGAATTTTTGGAGTTGATTTGATATGTGAAAATCCACCGAAACCGAGCTGTTGGAATCTAGATCTTGAAATCTTGGACAGAACGTAGGAATGATCTTGATCACGTTTTTGACATAGGATCTAGGCTGTTTTAGATCTTTGGCCGAACATGAAAGTTGTAGATTGTAACACCCCGGATTTGGTCACCCAGGCCGGGACGCTACCGCCACACCCTTCCAAACAAGACCCGATTAAATCGAGCTTATTTAAAAGGATGCTAAGGCTTAAGTTGCATCATTGACTTAAAAATATTTAAAAACCATTCAAATAAGCCCGAAGTTTAATCAGAGTATAACACACATAATAATGATAAGCAGTGCGGAAGCAAAAATAAACAGGGCCAAAACATGCGGCCAAAACCAGAGTCTAAGTCCAATGCATAAATTAAAATAAATAAAATGCGACAAGTCTTCTTTTAAAAATGGAAATCCCATCCCTCCATGCGATGCTTACTCTGCGAAATCTGAAAGGAAAATAAAACAACAATTTATCAGTACAAAGGTACTGCGTAAGTTAATATATAGCACAACGAATTTTAAAAGTTTTTAGGAGAATATACAAAATAATATATTTATTTAAAAGACGAGTAAATAAATTAATTTAAAATTCTTACACATATGCCACGAACATTTTACCAATGTTAGTTATGATCGAGGACACCCCATTAGCATATCCTAGGGACGAACCCACAGGACCAACCTTTGGGACTTTATACCCACAAGGACTCAAACATATCCTAGGGACGAACCCTTGGGATCAACCTCTGGGACTCGTACCCACGAGGTAAGTGCATGCAGCGGACCCTATACAGACACACTCCGGAGCCCTAGATAACCCATACGGATACATCTAGGAGTATAGACTCATACATCACAATAATCAATGCCGTTTTGGCTACAAAAGAGGGGGCGACATAATTTTCACCACATTGGGCATCCCACTCGATCAAAACTTCCAAAGTTTAAAAACCACATTTTATCATTTCATAATAACACCACATTTCCAGAATCCATATTCTTCAAAAATGAGTAACACTCGACTCATAGTTCATCGAATATACCAAATAGCCTTTACCGATTAAAAGTAACACTGTGGCAGTTTTCGAAATTGCATTTAAAAATGCAACAAATTATTTTTAAAAATTCTGGAAAAATTACAGTGGCTAGGAATCATCAAAATAAGCATTTTTCATAGAAATAGCCATCTCAAAATTCGGACTCTAAACTGGTCATTTTATCCCATTTCAGAAAGCTATTGAATTACCATTCCTCATGCTTCAGTAAATCCGACCACAGTGAGTTCAAAAATTCATAACAATTTCATATGTGCTCCAAAAATCATGAAATTTTGCAGGGATAATCTAGACACATAATGGAACAAATTTCATGAAGACATCAAGCACTAAAAACGACCATAGGCGAGAGTGATTCGAACAACAAAACTGACTACATACATTCATCAAAACTGTTCACACATACGCAGAAAATACCAGATCGAATTTGGGTGACCAAAACTTGTCCAAAAATTATAAAAATTTACAGAGAGCATCTTTAGGACATTAGGAACAAGTTTCATTTTGGAAGGTTCTCCTAAAAATGTACGGATCATGGTCGAATTCACAGAACAATAAAATTGGTCATAGAAAAACCCTATTTGACAGATTTTGTCAAATGAAAAGATAAACCTATATCTCGAGTTATACTCAACCAAAACTCCTAAAAATCGACGTGCACAATACTAACTTACTTGAGATGAGTTTAGGATCAAAAATCTCTACTTCGCTTTCCCTGGAACCGTCCAACACAGCCCTCAAAACCAACTTCCCTCCGATTGAACCTATTTGCATCGAATGTCCAAAATCCTACGTTAGAAGGCTAGAATTCCGACTCCAGGCCAGAGAAAAAGGTATAGAACCTTACCAACCACTAGATGAAGGATTTGGAAGCCTCAACTCGCCCTCACCCTCCCTGGATTATGGAGAGAAAACGCACACAACTCGCCTCACTCAAACTGCTGCAGAAATTGGAATGATGCAAATGGGAGAGAGTTTGGGGCTGTGTGTGGTTAAATAGAGGATTGATTAGGCTCCCCATGATGGCCATGGGTAATTGTATGATTGATTGGAGCAGTAATGGTCAGTTGAAACCGTTCCTAAACCCCCCAACAGTCCCTCTTCACCCTTGATTCAAAAAAATGAGCTCAATGGATAAACATTATTCATTCTTGATCCCAAGTGTGAGGCTTTGAGCACTTAAACTTCATTACCAACCTTCGTAAAACGTCCCAACATGTCTGGGGACTGAATACCAACCGTTTGGGATCATCCCACGTCGAAATCAATGCCAAAAACGAGTGTAACGCTCGTCAGTCGCAGCTGCTGCTGGTGGCGCGCTGGTGGCGCGCTCCGCGCGGCCACTGCGCGATTTTTTTTTTTTTTAATAAATATTATGATTTTAATGTTTTAAAAATCATAATATGAATTATCCGAGATATTTGGGATAATTCGATACCTCTATCCCGAGTCGCGATTATCCGAAATATTTAATTCCGTTCTCTCGGAATTATTTCGATAAATAAATCCAAATTTCTTAACTTTCGGATTTTAAAACCTGATGTCGATTTCTCGGGTATTACAGTCTACCCTCCTTAGAAATCAACTTCGTCCTCGAAGTTGGGTCGCACTCGGACTGATAGTAATACATGTAATGATTCGCACACATAAAATATTTGAGGTTTGAAAATTAAATTCTTACCTCGGCGTGCGACGACTCTCTGCGGGGTATCACATCCTCCCCCCCTTAGAACTACAGTTATGTCCCCATAACTGCTCACGATTCGTGTTGAAAAAGGTTGGGATACTTCTGCTTCATATCCGATTCCAACTCCCACGTCGCTTCTTCGGTACCATGATTAGACCATAGTACCTTTACCATTCTCACGGTCTTGTTTCTTGTGACTCTTTCTTTGACGTCCAGTATCTCGATCGGATACTCCTCATACGTCAGGTCATCATCCAGCTCAATCACATCAGTTTGCAAGACGTGAGTTGGATCGTGCACATATTTCTTCAGCTGAGAAACATGAAACACGTTGTGCACCCGTGATAATTCCGGTGGAAGAGCCAATCGGTAGGCCAAGGTACCTACACGGTCTAAAATCTCGTATGGACCAATGTAACGAGGACTCAACTTCCCTCGTTTGCCGAATCGCATCACCCCCCTCATGGGTGACACCTTTAGCATAACCTTGTCTCCCACTTGGAATTCCAACTCTTGTCGCCTCGTATCGGCATAGCTCTTTTGGCGATCTTGTGCGGCCTTCATCTTTTGTTGGACAATCTGGATCTGTTTACTCATATCTTCAATGAGCTGAGGTCCAACAACTACAGAATTTTCATCCTTTGTCCAGCATAGCGGACTGCGACATTTGCGTCCATAGAGAGCTTCGAACGGTGCCATGCCAATGCTAGCATGATAACTGTTGTTATACGAGAATTTAATTAACGGCAAGTGGTTCTCCCAACTTCCCTTGAATTCAAGTACACACGCTCTAAGCATATCTTCAAGTGTTTGTATCGTCCGCTCAGTTTGACCGTCGGTCATCGGATGAAAGGCTGTGCTCATCTTGATTTGGATTCCCAAGGCTTCTTGTAATTTTGTCCAAAAATTTGAGACAAATCTACTGTCTCGGTCCGAAATGATATCATGTGGCACTCCGTGCCTTCGAACCACATTATCAATATATGCCTTGGCTAGTTGATCCATCGACCAATTGTCTTTCATTGGTATAAAGATGGCAGTCTTTGTTAACCGATCAACTATTACCCAAATTTTGTTCATCCCACGAGGAGATCTTGGTAAACCCGAGACAAAGTCCATGGAAATACTATCCCATTTCCAACTTGGGACCTCCAACGGTTTCACCAATCCCAATGGCTTTTGCCGTACTGCCTTAACCTTTTGGCAAGTTATACATTTAGCCACAAAATCTGCAACATCTTTCTTCATCCTCGGCCACCAATAGATTTTCTTCAAATCTTTGTACAACTTATCACCGCCAGGGTGTACCGAATATGGCGTTCTGTGGCCTTCTTCCATCAATTTCTGCTTCAATTCCTCACACTTGTGAGGAACGCACCACCTCCCTTTAAAGCGAATACTCCCGTCATCGTGGACTGTGAATCCTACCGCTTTTCCCTCGTCCATCTTTTCCTTGATCCTCTTGAGATTCTCATCATCCGGCTGAGCTGCCAAAATCTCGTCAAATACGGTAGATTCAATCGTCACGGCATTCACCCTTTCCACCACAGTCCCATAATGGACTAGTTCAGTTTCCAACCTTGCTAAGTCCATATATAGTCCTGACGGTAAAATAAGAGTGTTTGTCGTGTGCTTCGCCTTTCGACTTAATGCGTCTGCCACGACGTTTGCTTTTCCTTCGTGATAGGCTATATCCAGGTCGTAGTCCTTGATTAACTCAAGCCATCTCCGCTGCCTCATATTTAACTCCTTTTGAGTAAATATGTACTTGAGGCTCTTGTGATCCGTGAACATCCGACACGTTCGTCCGTATAAGTAGTGTCGCCAAATCTTGAGAGCGAACACCACCGCGGCTAATTCTAGATCGTGCGTCGGATAATTCTCCTCATGCGGCTTGAGCTGTCGCGATGCGTAGGAAATAACCCTCTGGTTTTGCATAAGTACACACCCGAGTCCTTCTTTTGAAGCGTCACTGTACACTTCAAAATCTTCCGTTTCTGATGGAAGTATCAGGACTGGCGCTGTTGTAAGTCTTTTCTTGAGTTCATGGAAAGACTTTTCGCACTCTGTAGTCCATTCGAACTTTAATCCCTTCTTCAGCAGTTGGGTCATTGGCCTTGCAATCTTGGAAAAATCTTTCACGAACCTTCTGTAGTATCCGGCTAGTCCAAGAAAGCTTCTTACTTCTGTCTGACTCGTCGGTGCCGGCCAATCAATCACTGCCGATATTTTTGTCGGGTCAACCGACACTCCCTTAGCCGATACTATGTGCCCCAAGAATGCGACTTCCTTCATCCAAAACTCGCATTTCGACAGTTTTGCGTACAGCTGATTCCTCCTCAGAGTTCTGAGCACTTGATGCAAGTGTTTCGTATGCTCCTCATCGTCCCTTGAGTAAACTAGAATGTCATCGATGAATACGACGACACAAGAATCCAGCAACTCTCGGAAAACACTATTCATGAGGTTCATGAATACTGCGGGAGCGTTTGTGAGACCAAAGGACATCACGGTGAATTCGTAGTGCCCATATCTCGTACGAAACGCTGTCTTCGGTATATCCTTCTCGGCTATACGTAATTGATGGTATCCAGATCTCAGGTCGATCTTGGAAAATACCGAAGCTCCTCTCAGTTGATCGAAAAGGTCTTCGATCCTAGGTAGCGGGTATTTGTTCTTAATCGTGACTTGATTAAGACCTCTGTAGTCTATGCATAACCGAAGTCCACCGTCTTTCTTCTTAACGAATAGGACTGGCGCTCCCCAAGGTCGAATATAACCTTTTGATAACAACTCTTCTAGTTGTTCCTTCAGCTCTTTCATTTCTGCTGGTGCCATGCGATATGGTGCCTTGGATACCGGTTCGGTTCCAGGTACCAGATCAATCGTGAACTCAATCTCTCGCTCAGGTGGCATCCCTGGAATATCTTCTGGAAAAACGTCAGGATATTCTTTTACGACTGGGATCTCGTCGATTTTGTTTCCCTCGTCGTTGAGGTTATGCACATAGCATGCATATAAGTGATAGCCTTTCCGTATGAGGTTGTAGAACCTCAAGGCATTCACTACCTTAGCGTTTTTCTTTCGAGGCTGCATGTAATACACAACCTTCCTCCCCCTACTCTTGGCTAAGGAAATCTTCTGCTTCTGACACTCAATAACAGCTTTGTATTGAGTCAGAAAATCCATGCCTAAGATGACGTCGAAATCCCCAAGATCAAACTCAATTAGATTCGCGAAGAATTCTAGATTCTTGATTACTATCGGGGTTCCATCGTATCGTTTCAAACACGATATCACCTTGCCCGATGGTAATTGAATTCCTAAGTTAATGTTCGTAGGCACTGGTAGATCTAAGGCAGATATAATCCTTGTAGATATTAAAGAACAGCTCGCACCTGAATCGAACAAAACTTTAACGGGTACGCTTAAAGCAGTAAACGTACCAGGGATCACTTCTCCCTGAGCGGCCAAATCCGCTTGGTTGATCACGTTCAAGCGTCCCACGGCTCCGCCTTGATTTCTCTGCTGGTTGTGATTCTGGGTGGCCCTTGAGCTTGTTGGAACCTTTGTCCTTGATTGTTATGCTGATTCGGCCCAGTTGGGTGATTCCCAGTTGGTCGAATCACTAAGTCCAGCCTCTTCTCGATTGTCTCCTCTCGAATTCTACAATCCCTTCTCAGGTGGCCTTCTCTACCACACCTATAACAAGACCCAGGTTTCGGGCATTCGCGCACCAGATGCGGAATGTTGCACTTCTGGCATCTGGGTATGAAGGCGCCCTGGTTATCCGGCCTCCGGTTTCCATTCCCTCCTTGGTTGAACCCTTTGTTCTCAATTCTTCTCTGTCCTTCATTCCTTGCCAGGTCGTTCCCTTTTCTAAAGTTGTTACCATTGTTGTTGCTCCGGTTCCTCTTATCAAATTGACTCGAGCCCTTGCTCGACTCCCCATGGTCCTTGCGCTTCAGCTGTTGAACCCGTGCGATTGCCACTGCACGATCGTAAACAGCCTGCAGAGTTGTGTGCTGTCCGCCAACTAGAATCTCTCTGATGCTGAGGTTCAGCCCCATCTCAAATTTCTGGGCTTTGTCGGCATCAGTCGGTACCAATCTTGGAGCGAAACGGACGAGTTCCTTGAACCTTGTATAGTACTCCTGGACTGTCTGAGTACCCTGACGAAGGTTGATAAACTCTTCGTACTTAGCCGTTTTCGTGCTAAGAGGGTAAAATCTCTCTCTCATCATCTCCTTGAATTCTTCCCAAAAATAAACCTGCTCGCCATCCGCTAGTCCCCCTTGGTGGTTCTGCCACCATTCATCCGCCTCCCCACTTAAATAGTACGTAGCTACTCTCACCTTCTCATTCTCGGGACATCTGACGGCGTTCAAAAGCTTGTCAAATGTCCTCATCCAGTCTTCTAGCTTTGCGGGATCCTCTTGTCCCTCGTAATGGGGCGGCTGGTATAGGTTTACCATTGCCAGATAGTTAATACGGGCTGCCGGCGGAGGTACCGCCGCTTGGGCCCTATTAACTTCGGCGTTGCCCAGTGCTATGAGGACTTGCTCTACAGTCCTCAACCGTGCGTCTACAACATTGGGTACAGCGCCCGCCTGACCTCCAACGTTAGGTGGGTTTGCACCCACTGGCCCATTTGCCCCGTCCGGGTTCAGTGGTGCGCCACCTTCGGCTGGTACATTAGGGTTGGCGTTGTTAGCAGCAGGGTTTTCCCTTCGCGGTCTTCCCCTTGGCGGCATTCTGTTAGATAAGCACGCAAGGGTAAGAATCAAATTCTACGGTAGGTTAGTAGTCAAGTTAGTAAGTTCTAACATCTCAAGTACGCAGAATTCTAAAAGAGACGACGCAACAAAGGAAAAGGAAAATGCTTCACTAGATCATTTAGGAAAAATATTATAAAGCAGCTACAATGGAAGGCAAATCAAGGTAATATAAAATACGGAAAACAATAGATAATCCAACGATATGATGCGATCAATCTAGTAGATAATCGGGAGAATAGCCGAGGAGCGCCCTGTCATACTCATACTCCCCATCGGAGTCAAGAGGTATCGGTGGGTCCACTACCTCTGCCTCTGGTTCCTCCTCATCCACGCCCTCAATATCAATATACATGTCCGGGTCCTCCTCTTCTTCCTCTTCCTCCTCAGGTTCCGGTGCATTGAGTCGGTTTTGAAGGTCAACAATCTCATGCTCCAAAGTAAACACACGTCCCCTAAGCATGTGGTTGTTGTGTTGCTCCTCATGAAACAGAGTTTCAAGAGCAGCGATGCGGCCCAAATCCTCCTGTCGAGCATTCCTCAATTTCTCCAACTCTTTCTCGATACCTTTTACATGGTCCTTATATGCACTAACCTCATCACGGCTATGTCTTAACTCATGCATGATGCTAGTCATCGAACATAGCATATCGGTCATCATGTTAAAAAGCTTTGGGTCGGCCATCTAAAAATAAATTTTTAACAAATCAATATCTTGCACATTTCAAGCACATATGTTAATGCATATGCAACCCCCAAAAATAATATTTTGAGACTTGTCGAATTTTTGAGATATATTTTTCCATGGGTTTTAAAATAAATTTCCTTTCCATGGAAATAATATTTAAAAAGCTTAAAAATAATATTTAATATTTTGGGCCTCTATATTGGGCCGAAAAATAATAGCTTTTAAAAATAAATATTTCGGGCTCTGATACCACTTTGTAACACCCCGGATTTGGTCACCCAGGCCGGGACGCTACCGCCACACCCTTCCAAACAAGACCCGATTAAATCGAGCTTATTTAAAAGGATGCTAAGGTTTAAGTTGCATCATTGACTTAAAAATATTTAAAAACCATTCAAATAAGCCCGAAGTTTAATCAGAGTATAACACACATAATAATAATAAGCAGTGCGGAAGCAAAAATAAACAGGGCCAAAACATGCGGCCAAAACCAGAGTCTAAGTCCAATGCATAAATTAAAATAAATAAAATGCGACAAGTCTTCTTTTAAAAATGGAAATCCCATCCCTCCATGCGATGCTTACTCTGCGAAATCTGAAAGGAAAATAAAACAACAATTTATCAGTACAAAGGTACTGCGTAAGTTAATATATAGCACAACGAATTTTAAAAGTTTTTAGGAGAATATACAAAATAATATATTTATTTAAAAGACGAGTAAATAAATTAATTTAAAATTCTTACACATATGCCACGAACATTTTACCAATGTTAGTTATGATCGAGGACACCCCATTAGCATATCCTAGGGACGAACCCACAGGACCAACCTTTGGGACTTTATACCCACAAGGACTCAAACATATCCTAGGGACGAACCCTTGGGATCAACCTCTGGGACTCGTACCCACGAGGTAAGTGCATGCAGCGGACCCTATACAGACACACTCCGGAGCCCTAGATAACCCATACGGATACATCTAGGAGTATAGACTCATACATCACAATAATCAATGCCGTTTTGGCTACAAAAGAGGGGGCGACATAATTTTCACCACATTGGGCATCCCACTCGATCAAAACTTCCAAAGTTTAAAAACCACATTTTATCATTTCATAATAACACCACATTGCCAGAATCCATATTCTTCAAAAATGAGTAACACTCGACTCATAGTTCATCGAATATACCAAATAGCCTTTACCGATTAAAAGTAACACTGTGGCAGTTTTCGAAATCGCATTTAAAAATGCAACAAATTATTTTTAAAAATTCTGGAAAAATTACAGTGGCTAGGAATCATCAAAATAAGCATTTTTCATAGAAATAGCCATCTCAAAATTCGGACTCTAAACTGGTCATTTTATCCCATTTCAGAAAGCTATTGAATTACCATTCCTCATGCTTCAGTAAATCCGACCACAGTGAGTTCAAAAATTCATAACAATTTCATATGTGCTCCAAAAATCATGAAATTTTGCAGGGATAATATAGACACATAATGGAACAAATTTCATGAAGACATCAAGCACTAAAAACGACCATATGCGAGAGTGATTCGAACAACAAAACTGACTACATACATTCATCAAAACTGTTCACACATACGCAGAAAATACCAGATCGAATTTGGGTGACCAAAACTTGTCCAAAAATTATAAAAATTTACAGAGAGCATTTTTAGGACATTAGGAACAAGTTTCATTTTGGAAGGTTCTCCTAAAAATGTACGGATCATGGTCGAATTCATAGAACAATAAAATTGGTCATAGAAAAACCCTATTTGACAGATTTTGTCAAATGAAAAGATAAACCTATATCTCGAGTTATACTCAACCAAAACTCCTAAAAATCGACGTGCACAATACTAACTTACTTGAGATGAGTTTAGGATCAAAAATCTCTACTTCGCTTTCCCTGGAACCGTCCAACACAGCCCTCAAAACCAACTTCCCTCCGATTGAACCTATTTGCATCGAATGTCCAAAATCCTACGTTAGAAGGCTAGAATTCCGACTCCAGGCCAGAGAAAAAGGTATAGAACCTTACCAACCACTAGACGAAGGATTTGGAAGCCTCAACTCGCCCTCACCCTCCCTGGATTATGGAGAGAAAACGCACACAACTCGCCTCACTCAAACTGCTGCAGAAATTGGAATGGTGCAAATGGGAGAGAGTTTGGGGCTGTGTGTGGTTAAATAGGGGATTGATTAGGCTCCCCATGATGGCCATGGGTAATTGTATGATTGATTGGAGCAGTAATGGTCAGTTGAAACCGTTCCTAAACCCCCCAACAGTCCCTCTTCACCCTTGATTCAAAAAAATGAGCTCAATGGATAAACATTATCCATTCTTGATCCCAAGTGTGAGGCTTTGAGCACTTAAACTTCATTACCAACCTTCATAAAACGTCCCAACATGTCTGGGGACTGAATACCAACCGTTTGGGATCATCCCACGTCGAAATCAATGCCAAAAACGAGTGTAAGGCTCGTTAGTCGCAGCTGCTGCTGGTGGCGCGCTGGTGGCGCGCTCCGCGCGGCCACCGCACGAATTTTTTTTTTTAATAAATATTATGATTTTAATCTTTTAAAAATTATAATATGAATTATCCGAGATATTTGGGATAATTCGATACCTCTATCCCGAGTCGCGATTATCCGAAATATTTAATTCCGTTCTCTCGGAATTATTTCGATAAATAAATCCAAATTTCTTAACTTTCGGATTTTAAAACCTGATGTCGATTTCTCGGGTATTACATAGATAATTGTCTTAAGATGATCCCTGTCAAATTTCATTAAATTTGGAGTTGAATTGCTATGGTAGAATTCGAATTCTTTAAACTGTGACACATTAAACTCGGACAGATTTGTTCTTATGCGAAAATTGGTGATTTTGACCTACTTAGGTATCTCGGATCGAAAAAATTAAAACACGAAAGTTGTAGATCTTGATGTTTCCGAGTCAGATATGAAATTTTGGAATTTTGGGAATTAAATCTGATTTTAGACGAATTTTAGAGTAAACTGTGATTTACCGAAACGAAATCTTGAAATCTTGTTGAAACATGGAATTAACCTTTAGGGTTGAAACGAGTTGAGATATTATTTCTAAATAAATACAATTGAAGTCAGATTTTAAAAAATTAAATCCCCTTACAAACTTGATAAATTAAAATTAGGGGTGAGTGCTCTGCAGGGTGCCCCCTAACGATTCACTTCGTGCCGTAATGGACGATGGTGACCCCGCGCGCTAAACTTGAGATATGGATTGCCTAAACGGCGAAATATAGAGCCTACACTCTCGTGAATATCCGTATGGGTTTTCCGAGGCTCCGGAGTGGTACTGGGTATGGCTGATACGGTTGCGGCCGCCGGGCTACCGGCTAAACTTGTTGACATCGCGATGCTATCGTGAAACTTTGAAATACCAAATCGGGGATGTAATGGGGATTCTAAACTAAATTAAATTAGATTAAATTATGTTGTTGTCCAATTAAATTATTTAAATGCTTTATTTGAATTATGGCTTTTATGATTAAACCATGTGATATGTGTTATTAAATAGAGCCCTGAGATAAATTATGCTATTGGGTATTGCTTAGATGAAATTAAATATTATGTTATTATCATGCTTTTGTTAAATTATTAAATTAATGGCTTTTAAACCCTACGATCATGCATGTGTTAACTTACTCAGCAATTTTGCTGACCAAAACCATTTTTATTCCTTTCCTTACAGAATATGTGGAATGAGAATGTGTGAGCACGATTCATGCATGGGATTTTGGGGAACACTTATTTTGCTTTTAAATTTCGTACTTAGACTATATTATGAACGGGCCTGTTTAACCCGTGTTTTGGCCATGTCGGCCCTTTTATATTTTCCGCTGCGATATTGTACTAAACTAAATATTTCCGATGCGCTATGCTATTATTATTTTCGAATTATATTGTATGGGCTATTTTGAATGCTTTAAATGTTTTACATACTGCAATACCTAGCCTTGCATCTCTTTAGTAAGCTCGGAGAAACTGTGTCTTACTAGGGAGATGTGGCGGTGACATCCCGACCTGGGTAACCAAAAACCGGGGTGTTACAAGTTGGTATCAGAGACCCGGCTATTTTTAAACTATTATTTATTTTTAAACCATTACTATTTTTAAACTATTATTAGTATTTTGACTATTCTTTTAAATTTTAAAGTATTATTTCCATGGAAAAGAAAAATTTTTTTTTAAAACCCATGGGAAAATATATATATATACATGTGGTGCATTAAATTATTATTGGGGGGAAATATCATTTGCATTTGCATGTTGCATCTCTGCTATGAACTTAGAATCTTGGAAACTTGAACTTAGAATCTTGGAAACTTGAACTTAGCATCTTGGCGAAACTTGAACTTAGAATCTTGGAAACTCGAACTTAGAATCTTGGCGAATTGAACTTAGAATCTTGGCGAATATTAACTTAGATCTCTTGCTTGCGCTAGATGGCTAGTCAAGACATGATGCAGTTGATGGTCAGGATGATGAGTGTTCATCTCGATTCCCACCAGACCCTAGAGCAGATGAAGTACCGTATGGCTCAATTGGAGGCCAATTTACATCACATGGGCAACTTGAGAGAGGCGGACCATCACCGCATAAACCAACTCGAGCGCCAAGTCCAAACCTTCACTACACAAAACTTAATACTAAAGGAATACATTGATGCCCACGGGCAAGACTTAAACACTATCTTTGACGAGCTGATGCCGCCGAGTTCGGAGGAGGAAGATCCGGAGGAAGATCCTGCTACCCCACCGGAGGATGTCATGAGACACTAGAGCCTCTATTATTAGATACTATTTTGCTAGGAAAATATTTCTACTTTTGTACTAAAATTTCTTTTGAGGAAATAAAATGCCCGATTTATTTTTTTTTAAAAAAAAAATCAAAACAAAATAAAATAAAACCCCGAAGCATACGATGCTTCTTAATTCGAACAAAGCACCACGTGCTAAATTGCAATACACATATACATTTATATAAATCGCTTAGACTATATACTAAATTCACAAAGTCCTAATCGATCCTATTTGTACCAGAATGGCACCCAGAGGAAGAGAAAGAGGCAGAACCCAACCCGCTCCCCAAACCACCACTGAAACACCTACTGAAACACCACCAAACGTCACTGAACCAATCCAACCTGATGAGGAACAGCCCCAAGGTGCGCAGGACGCCCCCGCACCGAACAATGTGGGCGATCGTCTTAGGACGATAGAGGAAGTGTTGATTGCGCTCGGAAACGCGCAAGTCAACCAGGGTCAAGCTGCGGCGGTACCTCCGCCCCAAGCTCGCCCTAACTACCTGGCGATGGTGAATCCTTACCAGCCACCCCACTATGCTGGTGAGGAGGATCCAGCTAAACTGGAGGAATGGATCCGGACTTTTGACAAGCTGCTGGGAGCGGTCAAATGTCCGGAAGGAGAGAGGGTACATGTCGCTTCATACTACTTGGGAGGCGAAGCTGACGACTGGTGGCAAGCAACGCAAGCCAAATTGACTGAAGATGACGAGCCTTACTCGTGGATGGAGATGATGGAACTACTCAGGGATCGATTCTATCCCTTGAGTACTAAAGCTGCCATGTACGAAGAATTCCTGTCGTTGAAGCAAGGAAGCCAAACGGTGCAGGAATACTACACCCGCTTCAAGGAGCTGGTGAGGTTCGCACCAAGGCTGGTGCCTACTGATGCGGAAAAGGCACAAAAGTTCGAGATGGGACTGAACCTGTCTGTGCGCGAGGTGATCGCGGGGGTACACTACCCCGATTTGCAAGCCGTATATGATCGCGCTGTAGCGGTAGCACGCGTGCAGCAGCTGAAAAGAAGGGTGAGTGGGGAGTCCAGCAGGGGTCCTCAAGACAAGAGAAGCCGAGACTCAAGAAACGAGAACAACTCTGGAAGGAACGAGCAGGGCAGAGGGTCGAATAGGCCCCAACAAAACAACACTGGGAGGAGGTTCAATCAAGAAGATCCGGTACCGCCTTGCCCGCGATGTGGACGACCACATCTGGCAAGGGGATGCCCGCAACAAGGCGCCTGTTACCGATGCGGTCGAATGGGTCACGTTCGACGGGATTGTCGGACTAGGCTCGAGAACATAACAAAGAGGGACGACTTAGTCGCGGGGCAAGAACAACCTCAAAACCAAAACGGGCGAAACGACAATAACCAAGGGTACAGACCCCCTCAAAATAGGCCGCAAAACCAGAACCAGAACCAACGACCTCCGCCCCCGCAGAATCCAAACCAACAGCAAAACCAGCAGCAGAACGCGAACCAGCAGGGCAACCAAGGACGCCCTGTGGGGAGGCTCAACGTGGTAAACCAAGCGGACGTGCCTGCGCAAGGAGAAGTGATGGCAGGTACATTCTATGTGTTGAATACGCCCCTTAGAATTCTATTTGATTCTGGAGCTAGTTGCTCAATTATAGCATCAAGGATAGTGCCTGAGTTAGATCTACCTAAGTGCAAGAGAATTAGCTTAGGAATTCAATTGCCTTCTGGAGAAGTAGTGTCTTGCTCTAAACGATGTAACGGAATTCCTATAGTGATAAAGAACGTAGAATTCTTCGCGAACTTAGTAGAATTTAACTTAAGAGACTTTGACATCATACTGGGGATGGATTGGCTATCCCAGTATAAAGCGGTGATCGAATGTCAAAAGCAAAAGATCACCTTGTCAAAAAGTAGGGGAAAGAGGGTTATCTTTTACTCTCAGCCCCCTAAGAAAAGTAACAAAATCGTTAGTGCACTTAAACTAAGTAACTTGATGCGTAAGGGGTATGAACTATATGCGTGCTATGTGCACAACCTTGAGGCGGAATAAAACAAGGTTGATAGCATACCAGTGGTAAGAGAATACCCGAACGTATTCCCTGAAGACGTTCCGGGCATGCCACCTGAGAGAGATCTTGAATTCACTATAGATCTCATTCCGGGGACAGAGCCTGTCTCGAAGGCTCCGTACCGGATGGCACCACTGGAAATGAAGGAGTTAAAGGAACAACTCGAGGAGCTATTGGGAAAAGGTTACATAAGACCGAGTACATCCCCTTGGGGAGCACTGGTTTTATTTGTCAAGAAGAAAGACGGAGGACTACGTCTTTGCATAGATTACCGAGGACTAAACCAAGTGACCATTAAGAATAAATACCCCCTACCGAGAATAGAGGATCTGTTTGATCAACTGAAGGGAGCTTCAGTATTCTCGAAGATCAATTTGCGATCTGGGTATCATCAACTGAGGATCGCCGAGAAGGACATTCCAAAGATGGCGTTTCGAACACGATATGGCCATTACGAGTTCACAGTGTTATCCTTCGGGTTAACAAATGCTCCGGCCATGTTCATGAATCTCATGAACAACGTGTTCCGAGAATTGTTAGATCAGTGCGTCGTAGTGTTCATCGACGACGTCCTGATCTACTCGAAGAGCGAGGAGGAGCATGCAAAACACTTACATCAAGTGTTGGAAATCTTGCGAAGAAATCAGCTATACGGCAAGCTGTCAAAATGTGACTTCTGGCTGAAAGAAGTGGCATTTCTCGGACACATAGTATCCGCTGATGGAGTATCAGTGGATCCGGCAAAAGTCTCTGCCGTAACTGAATGGGCAACTCCGAAGAGTCCAACGGAAATAAGGAGTTTCCTTGGATTAGCCGGATATTATAGACGATTTGTGAAGGACTTTTCAAGGATTGCACGTCCTTTGACCCAGCTACTGAAGAAAGGAGCAAAATACAAGTGGACCGAAGCTTGTGAGATGGCGTTTCAAGAGCTGAAGAAACGACTCACAACCACACCCGTATTAACACTACCATCAGAGAATGGTGACTTCGAAGTATATAGCGATGCTTCGAAGGAAGGTTTAGGTTGTGTCTTGATGCAAGACTCGAGAGTCGTAGCCTATGCATCACGCCAACTAAAACCTCACGAGGAAAATTATCCGACACATGACCTGGAGTTGGCAGCGGTCGTATTCGCTCTAAAGATATGGAGACATTATCTTTATGGGCGGAAGTGTCGAATGTTCACCGACCACAAGAGCTTGAAATATATATTCACTCAGAAGGAGTTGAATTTGAGACAGCGAAGGTGGTTGGAACTTATTAAAGACTACGATTTAGAGATAGCATACCACGAGGGGAAGGCGAATGTGGTAGCCGATGCCCTAAGTCGGAAAACCCAACACGTGACAAACTCGTTGGTAATTCTGCCGGCATTGTACATGGAGTTGGCTAGATTGGAGTTAGAACTTGTGCATCCTGGCACAGTGAGAGAAACGGTCAATGCCATGGTCGTAGAAACTCCAATATTAGACGAGATTCGACTCGCTCAACCGGGCGACCCGAAACTCGAAAAGATAAAAGGGTATATTGCCGAAGGAAAGGCAATAGGATTTGCTGTCTACGAGGATGGAAGCATCCGTTTTAAAGGGAGATGGTGCGTACCCTTTAAATGTGCCGAGTTGAAGCAAAGGTTGATGGAGGAAGGGCACAACACGCCATATTCCGTACATCCCGGAGGTGACAAGCTATACAAAGATCTGAAGAAGATCTATTGGTGGTCGGGAATGAAGAAGGAAGTCGCGAACTTCGTGGCGAGATGTCTCACCTGCCAAAAGGTTAAGGCAGTGCGACATAAACCCTTAGGATTGATGCAACCACTAGAGATTCCAAGTTGGAAGTGGGATAGCATCTCAATGGACTTTGTCTCGGGATTACCCCGATCACCTAAAGGCATGAACAAGATTTGGGTGATCGTGGATAGGCTAACGAAGACAGCCATATTTATCCCAATGAAAGACAAGTGGACTATGGACCAATTGGCCCGAGCCTACATTGATAACGTGGTACGACGGCATGGAGTACCACATGATATCATTTCCGATAGAGACAGTAGATTTGTCTCTCATTTCTGGACGGAGTTACAAAAAGCTCTCGGTACTCAAATCAAAATGAGCACCGCATTCCACCCGATGACGGATGGACAAACCGAGAGAACAATCCAAACACTAGAAGACATGCTGAGAGCATGTGTGTTGGAATTCAAAGGGAATTGGGAATCTCATTTACCCTTGATTGAGTTTTCCTATAATAATAGCTACCATGCTAGTATCGGCATGGCACCTTTCGAGGCGTTGTATGGACGAAAGTGCCGAAGCCCATTGAGCTGGGAAGAAAACGATAAGTCCGTGGTAGTGGGACCACAACTTATCGAAGACATGGCTCAACAAATCAAAGTGATTCAAGGGAAGATGAAAGCCGCACAAGACCGTCAAAAGAGTTATGCCAACGTGAGACGACGAGACCTAGAATTTCAAGTGGGAGATAGGGTCATGCTAAAGATATCACCCATGAAGGGGGTGATGCGCTTTGGCAAACGAGGGAAGTTAAGTCCTCGATACATAGGACCTTACGAAATCCTAGAACGAGTCGGAACTCTAGCCTACCGATTGGCTTTACCGCCACACTTAGATAGAGTTCATAATGTCTTCCATGTCTCGCAACTAAAGAAGTATGTGCCGGACCCGACACATGTACTTCAACCGGAGATAATTGAGCTCGATGAAGATTTGACTTACGAAGAAGTCCCAGTGCGTATTCTCGATACTAAGGAACGAGTAACGAGGAACAAAACCGTCAAAATGATCAAGGTTCTTTGGTCAAACCACGAAAGTGAGACGGCAACTTGGGAAGTAGAATCCGACATGAGAGAACGATACCCGACATTGTTCCAAACCGATACCGACACAGTTATGGGGACATAACTGCAACCTTAAGGGGGAGAGGATGTCATATCACCTATTTTTCGTGCATTTTTGTAAACTTTTGAACTACGTTATGGCTTGATCCCTTTACCGGGTACGTAGGCAGCTTAGAAGTTTTAATTCTAAGTTCAGTCACAAACAATAAAACAAACACAAGACCTTAGCACGAGAAAAGCCGAAACACAACTTCGAGGACGAAGTTGTCTTAAGGAGGGTAGACTGTAATACCCGAGAATTTTCCATCATAAAATAAAACAATAATTAAATAAATAGATAATAGATAAAATAAATACCATAAATAAATAAATAAATCCAGCAAATAAAAGAAGTAAATAAAGATAAGGAAATGAGAAATGAGATTTTTACTTAAAAAGGAATTAAAGGAATTTAATTAAATAAAAGGATGGATTAAAGGTAAATAAATGGTACACCAAAACCCGACACTAATGAACTCGAGGATTCGAGTCCAAAACATCCAATTAGACTGAGAAAAAATTTAGAGAGAAAGTAGAAACCCGAAGATACCCCGGAAATCGGAATTCGGGAGCATAGAGGGATAGAAACCCGAAAGAGAGGCGGAAAAGCATGACGGATCGCACGACCCGCCCGGACCGAAGTCCAGGCGAGAGTCGCGCGGTGGCCGCGCGGTGGCCGCGCGGTGAAGGGGGATTAGCGCGCCACGACCGCGCCACTTGACAGATTCGCCCGTTGCGTGAATCTCTCGCCCGAACGCGGATTTTTCGACTTTCGGTTGAACATCTCTCGACCAAAGACCTTTAGGTCAGATGTTGGACGCCCTAGGGATTGAGAAATCTATAAATAAGCCCCTTGGGAGCCCCAAACAAGTTTACAAAACCCTACAACCTTCTATACGTTCGAAACCCTAAATTCGGAGTCGACGGAAAGCACCAAACGGAGGCAGCAGCTTTGGACGAAAATCCAAGGATCTCCAAACGTTGTGGTAAGCTCTAGTCCGATAAATCTCTTCACGTTTCAATCCGAAAACGGATTCTAACTTCGATTCTTTTCTTTCTACACCCCGTATTGAATCTAGATCGTAGAACCCGACGAACGGAGAGGAGAAACGGTGATCTGGAAGCCACGCCTCCGAATTAGACATCCCCGACGTTCATAAACACTGTAAGTTAACTCTTATATGGTTTTGGGATGAATTAAAACATTCAAAACTAAAAGATTAACAAGAAACCGTAAATCTGTCCATCCAAACTTTCTATCGGCGCAACAGATTTGATGAATTGTTCCGAACCTTAAAACGAACTCAAACGGAAAAACTTAAAACACGAAAAACATTCCTAAAACTTAGATCTAGCTACTGTAAAGTTTTGAGAATTTTTGGAGTTGATTTGATATGTGAAAATCCAACGAAACCGAGCTGTTGGAATCTAGATCTTGAAATCTTGGACAGAACGTAGGAATGATCTTGATCACGTTTTTGACATAGGATCTAGGCTGTTTTAGATCTTTGGCCGAACATGAAAGTTGTAGATAATTGGCTTAAGATGTTCTCTGTCAAATTTCATTAAATTTGGTGTTGAATTGCTATGGTAGAATTCGAAATCTTTAAACTGTGACACATTAAACTCGGACAGATTTGTTCTTATGCGAAAATTGGTGATTTTGACCTGCTTAGGTATCTCGGATCGAAAAAGTTAAAACACGAAAGTTGTAGATCTTGATGTTTCCGAGTCAGATATGAAATTTTGGAATTTTTGGAATTAAATCTGATTTTAGACGAATTTTAGAGTAAACTGTGATTTACCGAAACGAAATCTTGAAATCTTGTTGAAACATGGAATTAACCTTTAGGGTTGAAACGAGTTGAGATATTATTTCTAAATAAATACAATTGAAGTCAGATTTTAAAAAATTAAATCCCCTTACAAACTTGATAAATTAAAATTAGGGGTGAGTGCTCTGCAGGGTGCCCCCTAACGATTCACTTCGTGCCGTAATGGACGATGGTGACCCCGCGCGCTAAACTTGAGATATGGATTGCCTAAACGGCGAAATATAGATCCTACACTCTCGTGAATATCCGTATGGGTTTCCCGAGGCTCCGGAGTGGTACTGGGTATGGCTGATACGGTTGCGGCCGCCGGGCTACCGGCTAAACTTGTTGACATCGCGATGCTATCGTGAAACTTTGAAATACCAAATCGGGGATGTAATTGGGATTCTAAACTAAATTAAATTAGATTAAATTATGTTGTTGTCCAATTAAATTATTTAAATGCTTTATTTAAATTATGGCTTTTATGATTAAACCATGTGATATGTGTTATTAAATAGAGCCCTGAGATAAATTATGCTATTGGGTATTGCTTAGATGAAATTAAATATTATGTTATTATCATGCTTTTGTTAAATTATTAAATTAATGGCTTTTAAACCCTACGATCATGCATGTGTTAACTTACTCAGCAATTTTGCTGACCAAAACCATTTTTATTCCTTTCCTTACAGAATATGTGGAATGAGAATGTGTGAGCACGATTCATGCATGGGATTTTGGGGAACACATTTTGCTTTTAAATTTCGTACTTAGACTATATTATGAACGGGCCTGTTTAACCCGTGTTTTGGCCATGTCGGCCCTTTTATATTTTCCGCTGCGATATTGTACTAAACTAAATATTTCCGCTGCGCTATGCTATTATTATTTTCG
The DNA here is from genome assembly GCA_030278955.1 of Hygrophila difformis. Lineage (NCBI taxonomy): Eukaryota > Viridiplantae > Streptophyta > Magnoliopsida > Lamiales > Acanthaceae > Hygrophila > Hygrophila difformis. Next base: position 39,755,987 of record JAOANR010000008.1, on the reverse strand, counting down.
AATTATATTGTATGGGCTATTTTGAATGCTTTAAATGTTTTAAATACTGCAATACCTAGCCTTGCATCTCTTTAGTAAGCTCGGAGAAACTGTGTCTTACTAGGGAGATGTGGCGGTGACATCCCGACCTGGGTAACCAAAAACCGGGGTGTTACACCTTAGTAATAATATATAAGTGAATATGAATACATTTTTCGTACATCATTAAAAATATTATGCATGTTTTTAATGCTATGCACGTTTCGATGCACAGAAGGGCTCTGTTCTATAGTCATATAATTAACACTTCAGGTTTTTATTTATTTCTCTTGACAATATATCAGCAAATGTTATCGTAAAATCGACTAATAAATTTTTTGACCTTTTTCTGAAACTAAAAAATGCAAAAGGATTACGTTCATAAGAAGAAAAAAAAATTATTTTTCAATAATTATTTTTTCATTATATTATTTTCTTTTACTAAAATTATTTTTATGATAAAAATATATTTAAAAATTAAACCTTATACAAAAAATAAGGATTAAATTTTGATTAAATTTTTATAACGAATTATAATTTCTTATTAATTATATATATTTTGATAAATTACCTAAAAGATGATTATTATTAATTTTTTATTTTATTATATTTTTTGGTAAATATTGACACCTATGTGTCGTCAAATGTGTGTGTAAGCCTAAACTATACATTTTTTTATTTTATTATATTGATTTAGGTTAATATTTTAGTCTTGAATTTTAATATAAATAATATAATATATATTTAAAAATATTACTTATTCAGTTAAATAATTTATAATGTATTGCTTTAACTAAATATGTCATAAATATCAAATATATTATAATTTATTTTCAATTTATATTTTTATTAAAAAGTATATATGGAAAGATTTTCTCAAGATTTTTTTGTACTAACAAATAAATCTATTATCTAAATATAGAATATTTAAAAGATTAATCCCGTGGCATACAGACGTGTAATTATTTTGGATGACTGTACGTTTTTGTATGATTAATCAGCGCCTACGTGGAAACCTAAGGCATAATTACTGTATAACCCTTGAAATTACGTTTTTTCGCCCCCTGTGCACGGATGTTGAAGTTATATGAAGATTATAAAATTAGAAGATAACTTTTTTTGAGTTATCACATAAGGTTCAAAGTCTTTTGCTTAAATAGTAGTGGAAATGTATGGAGCAAAAAATTGAGGGAAAGAAAGGAGATAATATGAGCATGGAAAGAAATTCAAACCCCAAAATAGGTGGATATAATATCAAATATTTTTTCCATCACTGAAAAATTAAATATATAGTTTCGCTTTCATATTTAAAATTATAAGAACAATTGGAAAAAAGATAACCTTTCACAATTCAAAATTCGAATTACTTCGAAACTACCACAAATCTCTACGTATATTTTACACTAAAATACTTCGTATATCCTTTTAGAGTACAAATTATTTATAAAAATTTGTATAACAATTTACTCTGACTTTCATATACATTTTTATTTTATATCGAAATAGTTAACAATGAAGGATATTATGTTTAATAATTAAACTATGATGTGTTACTTTTTTCATTTTCTTTATTTTTTCTTAAAAAAATGATGTAGAATTTGTTTAGAATGATATGAATTTTTTTAGGTGATGAATCAATTTTTTAGAATCAATGAACTAATTACACCATAAATAAAGTTTTCAAATTTTTTTAGAAATAATGAATTGACGTTAAAAAAATAATAGAATCTGTACAAACTAAAAAATATTTAGAATTTATATATTTAGGTATTTATAGATAATTAAATATATTAAAATACTAATAACATTAAATGTTTGTTATAATACTTAATTTTTCTTTATATTATTTTGTTTATCAAACTTATATTTATGAGACAGTTTCAAAATTAGACCTGATATAAAAAATTCAACAAAAATTTGATTAAATTTTTTATAATTGATTAAAATTTATAAATTTAATTATTTCATATATATTTAAATGAAATATTTATATTAAAAATATATTATCATTAATTAATAATGTTTGAAATCTATGATCTTAATTGTTAAATTCCTTATATTTATATAAGATTATATTTTAATTAGTTACATATTTTAAAATTATTTAAAGTTATTTAATAATATTATAATATGTCAATCTTTATTAAATATTATAATATATACAATCAAATAATTTATATTATATAGTTTTATATTTCTTAATATTTAAAATGATAAGTATATTCACTATAATTTAAAAACACATACTTACATTTTCCATTAAAATTTCATTAAATTTTTATAGTTCACTAAATTTCTTTAGTTTGATTATTCAATATATATCTTTAATGAAGTATTTTTTATTTAAAAATACGGTTATTATATTTCTTATGTTGATATAGGATTATACTTGTAGACATAAATTTAACCTAAATTAAATTTATTTAACAATATTATAATAATATTTATTAAAATATATATACAAACGAATAATTTATATTATATAGTTTTAATCAATTTATATATTTTAAGTGTAATAAATTTTTTATATCTTTTTAAAATATATATGGAGATTTTCTCAAGATTTTATTATATTAATAGTTAGATTTATTTTCTAAATATAGATATTGATGACGTGGAAGGTGAGTTGGAATTAGTCAGCGATTAATCAGCGATGATGTGGATTAATTGTAGCCATTGATTATAAAATGATGATATAATTACTGATAAAGCCCTAAAAATTAAAATGAATCAGTTATATTTAATAAGGACAATACAGTCTGCACATGCCAAAAAGTATTCAGGATTTATTATATAGATTAAACATTTCCTTTTTGTGAAATTGAGAATACAATCCCATAAATCTAACATCGAAGGGATTATTTGAGTATAGAATTAATTTCACTTTTTGAGATTTCCCTTAGGCCAATATCCCTGCCTTGTCCTTGCTAACATCCTTTCTAAACCACCCCTTCTAAACCATCCCTTCCATATCATACCCCTGCCTTGATTCCTGCCTATAGTTACTGTTGTCCCATAATCCTCTATAATTCACTTTTCATCCCTCACTTCATTTGCCTCTTCTTGCCTGAGCATTTTTATTTAGTCCATGGGGAGATGCCATGTTGTCTTAAGTGTGAGGACGGAATTACTTCAGCTTGAGATTGGGTGGCGTCTATGATGGTGATTTAGAATGGAATGTAGTAAATAGATGTTGTCTGAACTTTTTGGCATGGTGGAAGGCGGTCTGAAAAAAAAAAGGAGAAAAAATATATATAAAAAAATAAATAAATAAAGAAAAAAAGAAAAGAAGAAAAAGTAATTAAGAGAAAAGAGTTGAAAAAAGAGGAATTATTGATGATAGACCAGGCGGATATAGGGGTGATTAACGAGTAGAGCTACTCGAACTCGACTCGGGACTCGGCTCGAAAAAAACTCGACTCGTACTCGAAAAATTCGAGTCGAGTCGAGTAGTCGAGTATTTAATCGAGTATCGAGCTCGAGCTCGAGTACAAGGTTACGATACTCGTCGAGTATCGAGTACTCGACGAGTATCGAGTCGAGTACCGAGTCGAGTCGAGTACTCGACTCGTTTTTTTTTTTTGAAATTTTAAATTTTTCATATATTTTATATTTTTAATACTCCTACTTTTATTTATTGTCCACTTTAATTTTGATCCATTCATAAATTCATGTTTAAATTATAAATAAAATATAATTAATTAAAATAATTATTTAAATATAAAAGTAACAGAAAAAATAAAATGAATTAAATTAAAATAGATTACTAATATCATTATAGTCATAAAATTATAAAGTAAATTTAAAATAAAATAAGTTCTTAATATAATAAATTTATTTAAAAACTTAAAAGATAATTTAAATATTGAAATATCTTATAGAAAATAAACTAAATTCAATTAAATAATAGGAAAATAAAAAATAAATAAAAAAGGAAAAGAAAGTTACTTTTACAAAACTAATACATTTATACATTTAAATTAAGATAACAAAATAGAAGAAAAAACTATATAAAATTCAATTAAATGAAAAAATAAACATAAAATCAATTAAATAAATAAATTCAATAATTAGATAAAAATAAATAATATAAATGATGTTAAAATATGATATTATAACATAAATTGATACTCGGTATACGTAAAAAAATAACATAAAGTATTACATATAAGAATAAAATAAAAATATCAATTAAATAACATATTATAAATTTCAATAAATAAATAACATTGTATCTCATGTTGGAACTTGTGAATTACAGAATTGGATAACGAATTCACCAAATTCACTCATGTTGCACATTTGAGCACTAATAGATCATATTCGGCTAAGAATACACACTCTAGATGGAGTAGTGATATTGTGAGATGAGCCTGGAGCAAGGACAACCCCACGCTAATATCGCATACGCTTTAATATTTTAATGTAATTAAATGTCTTACACAAATATTGGAGTTACTCATAAATGTGACACATTTCTACTAACATTTACTATTACATTTGACAAATATATTGAAATCTGCACTATAGAATCAAATTAATACACTGAATATATGATGAATACGTATTGTCATATACTGTAATTGAGGTCAAATGCATCCAACCCGAGCCTTATACGTATTTAAGCTTGCGAGATTTCAATTTAACTGGGGATACAATGTTAACCCGAAAACATCGAAAAAAGCACACCGATGGATAAAACCATTAACCAACATAAGAGATATGTGGTTACACAAAAACCTAACTCAATTGTTGGTATTGTGAAGTGGTACCCGAATATTATTCATATCCAATTCACTAACTAATTCAACAAATTCACTTATTTGATACATTTAAGTACTAATAAATGTTATTCGGCTAATACATGCCCACTCTTAATGTAGTAGTGATGTTGTGAGATGAACCCGGAGCAACGGCAACCCTAAGACACGCTTTAATACTTGACTGTAATAAAGTGCCTTACAAAAGTATTGAAGTTACTTTTAAATATGATAAACTTGTATTTAAATGTATTGTAATATTTAAGAAATGTATCTTATAGAGTGCCAAATGAAAAAAAAATAAAAAATGAAAGATGTTTTGCGACCAAATCAATTCGATCGCTAATTAGCTACTGAATGATTTTGGTCGCAAATGCAGTCGCTAACTAGCTACTAAATGATTTCGTCGCAAATTCGGTTGCTAACTAGCTAATGAATGGTTTTTTGTCGCAAATTCTTGTCGTTATACTGAAATATTCTTGTAGTGTAAATTTTACAATAACTAGTCAAATATTTATATATCAAATTGAATCATATTTTTATGTCATAGTTCCAAAATTTAGAATCAACACACAAAAATGAAAAAAAAAAAAATCAAGCTACTCGAGCTCGAGCTCGAACTCGATGATACTCGAGCTCGAGCTCGAGAATCACTACTCGACTCGAGCTCGAGCTCGAGCTCGAGTAGTGATATTTCCCGTCAAGTCAAGCTCAAGTAGTTAACTACTCGGGCTCGACTCGACTCGATATCACCCCTAGGCGGATACGCAAGTATACTGATAGTGTTCCTGTCAAGGGGTTGACCAAAAGTGCATCAAGTAAGTTAGTTATGTGAGTTTGGGATTATTCGTGTTTCTCACCCTTTTTGTAGAATGGTATGGATCTCTGTGTAGTGGGCATTATTTGCATCTAGCGCTGTATATTATTGTGATTCTTTCATAGATGGTTCCTACTCCCTTTCAGCCGTCCAATCTGATTCCCTTCTCGAGCCTTGACCCCAACCTATCCTCTATTTTGCTCTTCTGTTTCCATGCACTGGTACTAATTATTTAAGCAGGGGAAATGTGTTTTTATGAAGCAAGTTTGTGGGATTGTCAATTTGATTCATCATTTGTGAGTTCAATTGTCGTTTCAAAGTGAGAGTTGGTGCATCCAAAGGATCTCGGTGTGGCCGGAATGCTTTAGAATCCTAAAAAGGTTAACCGAGCAATGAAGTATTCTGCATTGTGGAGAGTTAGTAGATAAAGTTGAAAACTGTAAACCTATACCGCTGCTGCTTTTGAGAGGCTGTGCCTCAATCTGAAAACAAATGCTGATGAGGCTGTTCTAATGGAGGCTCCCGGACAACAATGTTTCCAGCTGATATAGACGACTGTGTTAAGGCGCATATGTGGTTGATTGTATTCTGGATCTGTTTGACCTTTTCTCCAGGAAAAAGAGAGATGTTGCAGGGTGCGCCTATATGTGTCTGTCTAGCTCTTAGGTCATGTATACATGTAGGCCAAGCTATGGGGTCTTTTGTGTGAGTTTGCAGTCGATGATGTAGGATAGCTGTAGGATGATCGGGACCTTTGTATGATTGTTCCAAAGTTCCATATGAAATGCATATCTTCTTCTAAAAAAAAAAAAACTAAAAATTAGGCTAGTGGTTTTAGGCTGGAAACTTTTGCATATAATTTTAGGTTAATACATGGATTTACGTGTAAATTGAATATTATTTATATAGATAAATAAATTCCTAATATGGATTCATTATTCACCACAAATAAATAAAATATCGTATTTGTAAAAATTATAATAATAGTTGAAGGGCTAAATTACATTAATTTTTCCTATTTTGAGGGGTAATTTATTTATTTTCATTGATCATCTCATCTTTTACTATTATTCTTTGCTCTTTCCATAATCATTTCATTGTCTATGGTCAACATTTCATTTTTGTTTATCCAATGGAATCAATTTAATAATGTAAATTAATTTAATCAATGTAATCAATATAATCAATGGAAATCAATTACCCCATTATATTTGCTTTATTTATTGGGTAATACTTAGTTTCTATTTTTTTTATTTGATATTGTATTTTCAAAATACGGATAAATTTATAAGGAAAGATTTATTTGCAATATAATTAAAAATCATTTCATAGAAAAATTATATTCAATATCTTAAATATTTTATTTCCCCCCATCATCCCCATTGTAAAAATTCTGCATCTGCTTTCCCCATCACCACAAATCTCATTTGCATAAATAAATAATTAATACATATTACATACATATTTTATTAACATCATGATTTTATTACCATATAATTAATAATACATATTTTATTTAATGTAATTAACATCATGGCTAAATTACATTAATATTGATTTTCTTATGATATTATATTCAAAAAATCAGTTTTAAGGTAAATGTAATTCTATATTGTCTACATTATTCTTTTACGACGTCAGTTTTCCAATGTTTAATGGATTGCTTAAATGAGAATTTAATGAGATAATACGAGGGCAATAGTAATGGCCTTAAAAAAAGTTCATTTGTGTACGTGTTGACTTCATTTTGTGATGTTCTACCAAAAATATTTTTACTAAAGGTTTATTAGTGTGTATATATAGATTATTTTTGCATCTCTTAATTTGCATTCAAACGCAAGAGAAATAGAACAATTTGATGGTTATTTTTTTTAAAAAAAAAATAGCAGGTGTGGAGTTCTTGGGAAATAAAAGTTTTAGGCTGTGTTTGTGCCGCTTATGGGAAAAATAAGAAACTAAATATTTGTATTTTTTAATTAGCGAATGTTATTTCTAAATTGCTAGAATACATGATATTTATATATTTTATGTGTTTTGGAATGAAATCTTTAGCTGTATAATTGAAAATGGGTTACTGGGTATTATTGCTTTAGTTACTTCCAGTTACGTAATTTACTACTGGATAATAGAAACATAAACAAGATGACTGACTCCAGATTAAAATATTAATACATATAAATACTTATCAATGATTAATGTTCACATGCGCTCCCTTGACTTTAACTTCAATAGTTTTGCTAAACACATTTTTCTCAAATTTAAACCATTGAGTTAGATGCTCAATTCGGCCATTAAATTTGATAAATCCAATAGTTTCAATAACCTTGAATTTTAAGTCTCATACTTCCTTTGTTTTTTTCCACTTTGAAACGTGCGGTGAATTTATATTGCCATTATTTCTTTTGATACTTTGAAAATAAATACTTATGAACATAATCACAAATTTTATATTTTTAAGTTTATCAAAAGGTCATCAATTGTATTAGTTAATTTACATGTCATATGTTGATTTATTGCCAGGAAAAAGGCGAAGACTCAAAATGTTAATTATATGAGTGTCCAACAGAGTTCTCCTTTGCATTGAAGCATGTATAGCATTAAAAATATGTATAATAGTTATAATGATGTGCAAAAAATATATTAAGGATATATTACCAAGAAAAATAGGAAGTCCGATGAATGATCATTATATGATAGTTGAACACATTGCTAATGTAGTTTAAAATATAAGCATAAATGAAATGGTTACTGCATTACCGAAATAACTGATCATCATAATTATGGCAATAATCAACAAAATTATTATCCAATAATTTTATATTAATGACTAATAACACATTTTTGAATTCATTATCCAATATTAAATCATTATTCAAATTAACAGACATGACGTATATAATGAAGTATGATATTTTAATTTCACTGAATAAAACAAATACGTTTGGAGAATCATTGTAAAAGTCATTCATTTAAGGGACAATTACAATATCTTATAAAATAAATAATTGAAATCATAGCATATTATTATTATTGGATATTAAGGTGACATAAATTGCACGTTTTTGTGAATTCTTTTGAAAAATGAAAAATTTACTCATTCAAAAAATTTCTCATCAAATCATACGCCAGAAATTTCTGAAGTGCACAAAGTTTGAAAGTGAAATATTGATGAAAAATATATGAAAGTAGTGCCAATTGCAGATGGTCGAACTATGATAAAGATAAATATGTAAGTCGAAATCCAATTTTTTGACTTACGTTATCAAAATTCGATTAGGGTAGAGCGAGTTGTCCCCCGGTTGCCTAAGGGGCTTTGAAAGACTTATGAAGTCTCAATCATTCACGTTTAAACCTTTAAAGTTATCAAAGCTCTGAACTCAGATTTCTCTAAGCTACCCAAGAATTTATTTTAGCATGACGACAACCATCTGATTGTTATATGAACCAAAATTTTTTATAGTTATGAGAGTTATATTTCTATTTAGTGTTAAATTTTAAAATACATACTAATAATAACTTAAAGGATTATAGTAAATACTACTTCCTATAATCACTACCAAAAAAATTTCACAATCAATATAGAAAAAGAAAAAACTGGACAAAATATTATGAGCTAAATAATATTTTTGAAACTTAACATATAATCAAAAAATAATTATAATTAAAATTTATTAATTATAAAATTAAAGATTAGTCCATCGAAACTAATCACAACAACAATTTAAAATCCAGTTATAAGATTTAAATGAATGAAAAGATAACAAAAAAGTATAAAAAATGTATGGTGAATTATTATTATTATTTTTTGCTTAACTGCCTATACATGTTAGGAAATGGATGGTGGAAGCCCATGGCATACAAATTAAAAGGGAGAAAATGGTGGGATAGGGGTCGGGTGAGGAATCGAACTGTAATACCCGAGAATTTTACAATATAAAATAAATAAATAATAAAGAGAACATAATAAATAAATAAAGAATCATAAAAGATGAGAAATGGAATTTAAATTAAAAAAGGAAACAAAATTCCGGGAACCCGGGAAGCCGAAGACAATTTAATCGAATAAATGGTTACACAGAAACCCAACACCGATGGACTCAATAACCCGAGTCCAAATGTAAATTTAGATCCGAATAAAATTAGGATAGGAAATCGGAGCCCGAAGATACCCCGGAAATCGGAATCGGGGAACATGGAGGGATAGAAGTCCGAAAGAGAGGAGGAAAAGCGCGACGGATCGCACGACCCGCCCGGACCGGAGTCCAGGCGTGAGTGGCGCGCTGGCCGCGCGGTTGATGGCCTTAGACCGCGCCACGACCGCGCCACTCTGGCAGCAACAAACCAAGCAAGATTTTCTCGCCCGAACGCGGATTTTTCGACTTTCGGTTGAACATCTCTCGACCCAAGACCTTTAGGTCAGATGTTGGACGCCCTAGAGATTGAGAAATCTATAAATAAGCCCCTTGGGAGCCCCAAACAAGTTCACAAAACCCTACAACCTTCTATACGTTCGAAACCCTAAATTCGGAGTCAACGGAAAGCACCAAACGGAGGCAGCAGCTTTGGACGAAAATCCAAGGATCTCCAAACGTTGTGGTAAGCTCTAGTCCGATAAATCTTTTCACGTTTCAATCCGAAAACGGATTCTAACTTCGGTTCTTCTCTTTCTACACCCCGTATTGGATCTAGATCGTAGAACCCGACGAACGGAGAGGAGAAACGGTGATCTGGAAGCCACGCCTCCGAATTAGACATCCCTGACGTTCATAAACTCAGTAAGTTAACCTTACATGGTTTTGGGAGATTTTAAAACATTCGAAACCTAAAAGATTCAACAAGAACCATAAATCTGTCCACTTTTGTTTTTCTACCGACGCAACAGATTTGGTGAATTTTTCCGACCCTTAAAACGAACTCAAATGGAAAAACTTAAAACACGAAAAACGTTCCTAAGACTTAGACCTAGCTACTGTAAAAATTTGGGAATTTTTTGAGTTGATTTGATATGTGAAAACCCGTGGAAACCGAGCTGTTTAAATCTAGATCTTGAAATCTTGGACAGAACTTAGGAATGATCTTGATCACATTTTTGACTAGGGTTCTAGGCCGATTTAGATCTTTTGCCGAACATGAAAGTTGTAGATAAACGTCTTAAGATGGTCTCTGTAAAATTTCATTAAATTTGGAGTTGATTTGCTATGGTAGAATTTGAAATCTTTAAACTGTGACATATAAAATTCGGACAGATTTGTTCTTATGCGAAAATTGACGTTTTTGACATATTTGGGTATCTCGGATTGAAAAAGTTAAAACACAAAAGTTGTTCGTCTCGACGTTTCTGGGTCAGTAGTGAAATTTCGGAATTTTTGGTATTAAATCTGAATTTAGACGAATTTAAGAGTAAACGATGGTTGACCGAGTCAAATCTTGAAAAATCTTGTTGAAAAAGATTTTGAATGATATCGGAGCGGATAGCGTCCTGAAATAGTATATTTTGAGAAACTTACTAAACTTGAGAAATTAGCCTTTAAGGTTTAAATGATTGGGAACTCCTTTGAAATAAAATACGCATGAAATATCCTGCTTGCCGAAAGGCAATTGAAATATCTTGCTTGCCGAAAGGCAATTGAAATATCTTGCTTGCCGAAAGGCAATTGAAATATCCTGCTTGCCGAAAGGCAATTGAAACATCTTGCTTGCCGAAAGGCAATTGAAATATCTTGCTTGCCGAAAGGCAATTGAAATATCCTGCTTGCCGAAAGGCAATTGAAACATCGTGCTTGCCGAAAGGCAATTGAAATATCTTGCTTGCCGAAAGGCAATTGAAATATCTTGCTTGCCGAAAGGCAATTGAAATATACTGCTTGCCGAAAGGCAATTGAAATATAAAACTTGCCGAATGGAAATTTAAATATAAACTTGAAACATGAGACATGAGATATGAAACTAGGAGACTCAAAAATTGTTCCTTTTGGATTATGTTTTTAAATTATGTCCTGCAATTATATTGCTTTGCAAATTATATTTATGATCTTATGAAGTCTCTGTCGTTTGAATTATTGTTAGCGAAATAAATTAAATTATGTGGTGTTATGCACATGTTTTCTTTAAATATTAAATAATGGCTTTGAAACCCCATAGTTATGTATGTGTTAACTTACTCAGCACGTAGTGCTGACCAAAACCATATTTTCTTTTTCTTTTTCTTCCAGAGTTGAGAATTATGCATCGTCATATGCATACACGGGAAGCTTGGGATGATATATTAGTTTGAATTTTTGTATTAGACTAGATCTTGCATGAACGGCCTGTTTAACCCGTGATTAGGCCATGTTGGCCCTATATTTAAATTCCGCTGCGAATCATATATGTAATTATTATTTTCCGCTGCAACTTTGATGTATTATTTTTAAATTATATATAAATGGGCTGTTTGAATGATTTAAATTCTGAAAAACCACAGCCTTGCATCTCTTTAGCAAGCTCGGAGAAACCGTGTCTTGGTAGGGAGGTGTGGCGGTGACATCCCGACCTGGGTGACCAAAAACCGGGGTGTTACACGAACCCCCAACCTATAATTTGAGAGTCCGGGAACTTGACCACTAGGCGAAACCCACATCCCCTAAATCCCCTAAACAGTCTTAGAATTAATCTATTTTGTATATGTAGAATTGTTCTTTGGGAGAGACAACCCTTAAATACCCAGCGGCCACCAAGACCTCAAGAGTTTAGTTTTATGCCCAATGTGGTCCACGTATACCCGGTATACACAAAAGAAAAGTATAAATAATCTTCTTTAAAAACTTTAGGGATAATAATCAAAATGGACAACATATTATGGACTAAAATGATATTTTTTTAGAACCTTCATAATGGACAGCATGGCTGAAAAACAATTGACTTCCGGGAGCTGAAGAACAAAAAGGATGTTGATGTAGCAAAGTCTGTTACAGATTGATAAAGAATTATTTTTTGCAAAGTTCGTTGTTAAGCTCATGTAATTCAAAAAAATTACTCTCTTTTTATATATATATATATATAAGTTGAACACCCGTGCGTAGCGGGCGAAAAAATCTAGCATTAATGAATCCTAAATCTACTCAGAACATGACTATGTGCTGATATAAGGGGCACTCACTCTCTTGAGATTAGAAAACTCATCATACCTAATCGGATAGTAACAGTGCCTTATTGATCTCAAAGAATCAACCCAAGCTCTTAAACTAAATCCCCCAAAAAAACAAGTAACAAAAGCAACTGAATAAGTTGGACGAGCAATCAAACAAGAAATGAAACTCACCAAAAACATTTTCGCGAACACTTTCACTGCAATCTTTAACCATAAACTGGGTTTCTACCCAAACCTTCAATTTGAACTTAGGTTTCTTAATTGTCGACAAATTGGGGGAAGAATAATAAAATTTGGCAGCGAGAAATAGTAAAGAAAAATAAATTCACTAATCGATACTAGGGAAGAAATCACAAACCAACACCCATTTTACGCTCCAAGGCAAGTGCAGTCTTTCCTCCATATTTCTTCCCACATTATTGTAATTTTGCAAGTGAACGCTAAACGTGAAACTCCAACGTTGAGGAATTGAGCATCGAGCGTTTAGAGATTGAGAGAGCGTCGGCAAATCTCCATTTTCGGGAAACAAACGCGAAGTAAAGAAGCGTTTGCGTTCAGAATGGGCGTTTGGGTTTGGGAACACTGTTCCAAAGGGAGCTTGACAAGATTTTGACATAATCAATATGTAGGTGAAATTTTGACATAACCAAGATAAAACAAATCAATTCAATTGTATGATATAATCAATAAATATAATTTTTTAAAAAAAAAATTTAAAAAGAAATTTTAAAAAAATAATTAAAATTTCGGTCAAGTTTCCGAAAATTCGGTTAAATTTTCGGGAAATATCGAGTTTCGAACGAAATTCGATGGAAATTTTGTGTTCATGAAATTTCGAGATTTCGGTGGATACAATACACTGTAATGGGCATAAACTATAAAGCTTAATCTCACAAATCTCATCCCACCAAGTCAAGACACCCTTAGCTAGGTTCTGACATTTGAAGGGATCTAATTAACTAAATTAATCTTATCCCATGTGAGTAAATTAATCCCACATATATAGTTGAATGGAATTGTTCATTCCATAAATTTAATTGGTTAATCAAGGGCATTGTTCATTCCATAATCAATGGCTAACTTAACAGCCTATTCTATTACAATGAGAAGGGTGAAGTAGCTAACTGCAGTATTATTCCATATATTGTTATACTATGCCTCATTTCATTTCATGATCAGCAGCATTTCCAGCGCCTTCATATGATATACTACCAATAAGTTCCATACTCAGAAAATTATAGGATACAGATAGAGATAGATCAAGATAATTCAAGCCATTATTATTACCTAATGATCGATAATCAACAAACTTAAACTTGTCTTTATAGATCCATGAGGAGTCAGTCCTGCTCGTGGATACCATGAAACTACTCCATGATTTTGACCACCACCACCACCAACAGCAGCATTGCCCTTCCTTTCGGTGACTAACGTAAGAAGAAGCTCCATAATCCCACCATGCATGCATGCATGCCACATTCGGTGCTTAATTCAATGAAGTGATTATTAAACCACTGGAGTGGGGAGAGAACAACAGCAGTCAGGCAGGGTGGTGGGTGGAGAAAGATACGATGAGTGAGAGAAAGATACATATAAGTCAGGCTATATAGATATACATATATATGTACTAATAAGAATGGGGGAATGGCCCATATCACCTCTGGTTTGTGCATTGAACAAAAAAACCATTACAAGATGGAATCATATTTGTACCACAATAGAAAACTAATGAATACATTATTGTTTTGCTACAAGGTCCTACGTTACCACAGGATTACATGCATGTGCCTAATGTACCCATCACTCAGTTTTCCATAGGTGGGTTGCAATTACTTAATTCTTCCACAACACATACAAGTACCTAAATTAAAAGGTACAAGTGAAATTATATAAAGTTCACATCATCACATGACAGGGATTGCATTATATTTGCAGTGGAGGATGGACTCAACAGCCAATATATGTGTTTTGCATATGACTCACGCCTTTCCCTCATTCCAGTACATACATACATGAGACACCAACATTAGGTGTTAGGAATATAATTGCCAAAATAATCCTTTTTCTTTTTGTTTTTGTCAATTTCGTCCCCTCCAAATTTTTGACCTCCACGTTTGCTAATCCGAACTAATATAGTCCAAATTTCTCTAATTAAAATAAATTAGTCTGACGGGGCAAGGTTTAGGCTTCAAAATGGGCTATGTCAGACTCGTTAGTCAACCTTGAGCGTGGAAAATGGGTTCCAAACAACAGTTCCGATGAAAAAGATGAATCTAGAGCTCAAAAGGATCAGTACATGATTGCTTTCAAATCATAAAAACAACGCTGGAGTAAAAATAGATCCCCAGAGAAGACGATAAATAGTAATTCCGGCGAGGCTCCAAGCTCATTGAAAAATGAAAAATTTTATACTCATTCAACTCCACTCTACATGAGGATCACTGCTCGGATTTCATAAGTTAATATTGTAGCTCGCTGTTGCACAATCTTGGGTGGTATATCACTTTCTTATCGGAATTTTGGCTAGAGTTCGTTTCTTCACCAAATTTGATGAACTTGATGTTGATTTTAACCGATATCTCCCAAGGATTACAACAGTAAACTCAAAATATAATTTCGATCAACATACAATAAAAGCGATGGAAATTTCGAGATTACAAATCAAACCTACATTTGAACTCAATGTAACAGTTACAGAAAATGAAAATGGAGATTGCCAGGGAATTGATGAGGTTTGATACCACTTTGCAAACAAAGGGTGGTTGGTGGAGGTGGAGATGGGGAGATCGGACGATGGGCAGCAACCCTAAACCCTAGATTGCTGCAATGGAGTCTGGTGGATGACGAAAATGGGAGATGGGGACGCTGGATGGCTGAAATATCTTGTCTTGAGATCTGCAACACTAGCTGGGAGTGTTCAAAGTCTGAGATGATTTCGAGAGTGAGCATTTAAAATTCGGGAGTGAGTGTTGAAGATGGAGTCGAGGAACAACGGTTTTCTTTTAGGGATCGAAAATGTGAAGTGGAAAGCTGTGGGAGAAGAAGGGTTTGGATGTGTGAACTCGTCCGAACTCATTCAAAATTCCAATATATGGGTCTGGTCAATGGATCCAAATGGTTTGGACTCGCCTACTTGGCATTCTTAGTGATTTTCTGTTGCCACATCATCTAATCCCATCATTAGAGAATTTAGGACTAAATTGGCCCGGATTAGAAAAGGAGGTGGATTAAAATGGGTCAAAAATTCGGATAGGATTTATTTGGCAAAAAGGCAAAGAAAACGGACATTATTGGCTATTTTTCCAAAAAGGCAAAGAAAACGGACATTATTGGCTATTTTTCCTTAGGTGTTACATTGCAATAAATGAAGTATTCTTGAAATAAGTAGTGGTGTACACAGACGAAAACATCATTCTTTTTTTGGTTGAACTTGACCTAAAAATTACCAAAACGTGATGGGTTAGACCCATTAGTTGGATTAGTGTAGTGACAACTGACAATCATTTCCAACTTTTACCAACCCATTTAGCAAATTGAGGGACAACAGAATTCAAATTGTTTTTTAATCTTGTTTGCATTTTACATGGTTGGCAATGAATAATCAAACAAATGCAATTTCACGAAGCCTAGGGATGGCACTGGGTCCAACCGAAAATCGATCAAGATTGGAGCCTTGGTTCTTATAAAAATATAGACCTAGAAGCAACGCCTTAGGGTCTGGGTCAAACCCGGAACCCACCGGACCCGATCCATTGCCAATCTAACAAAGGTCGTGCTAAAAACATACTACTAGTGAATATAATCTGGCAAGATAGGTGCATTCGAGGATGCCAAGGAAATTTCTTCCACTTTGGACCTGCGTCTGCCGTACTGGTATCTCCCTCGCATTTATCAACGCCTCAACTTGCCAGGCAGGCAGCGCCACCAATTGGAAATTCCAGAAGCATCAGCATCCATCCGCGGTGGTTTCCGGCAAATCGTGGTTTATTTCTGATTTCTTCAATCAATCAATCAATCTCTCTCTCTCTCAAAACTGTCATTGTTGAGTTAAACCCGACTCAATAGACCAGAAATTTGATTAAACCCAGCCCATATCCATTGCAACTGCCGTTGCAACCACCCTAACTGCCTTCCCTCTCATCAATTCTATATATATCATTCATTCCCAACAATATCATTCGGCTTCGGCCTTCTAGCCTTTGAGGAAACATATTAGTCAAATGCAACAAAATAAACAAACACAGAGAATTTATGTGGTTCGTCAAGTCGACCTACATCCACAGGCATTCACTATGAGGGGAAATATTACAAAAGAGTCTGGACAATAATAATTCCCTTGCTCACAAAACACACTCAACAAATGTAGACTTCTCACAAAAGAAAAACCTGCCAAAAAACACACTCACTCTCTGGGCCAATTCTTTAAATTTGCCCACTAAATTTAGGAGGCAGAAGAAAGCTCGGTTGCTTTGCTGCTGCTGCTCCTTTTTGTGTTGCATTCAACTGAAGGAGCTGGTATTTATAGGAGAAAATTGGGGATGGCTGCTGGCTTCTTCACACTCCCATCTACCAACATTAAATACACCGTCCCACCTACCATCTTTATAGCATCACCTATTAAATCTTCACCTTGGTGCGACTTAAATGTAGTCGAATGATGAGTAGACTCCACCTTGATCTTAAAATTTTCCCTAAAAAACAAATGGACCCAAACCATGCACACAAATGTACCAAACGGTACTCTTAAGTTGAATGCAACTCAAAATAAAATGCCTCCAAATTTCCCATCATGGGAAAACAAAATGCCTCGAAGAGGCAATCAACAACTCAAAACATTTAGCAAGTCCAAACAATGTCGAAACTTGCTATGAGGTACAGGTTTAGTGAACATATCTGCATGATTATCTGCCGTAGCAATCTTCTACACTTTGATCCTCGTTTCTAATCTCAGAAAATGATATCTCACATCAATGTGTTTGGTTCTCTCATGATGAACATGATCCTTAGCCAAACATATTGCACTGAGATTATCACAAAACACAACTGCTTGATCTTGATGTAGACCAAGGTCACTTACTAGTCCTTTTAATCAAATTCCCTCTTTGGCAGCCTTTGCCATGTATTCTGCCTCCGTAGTAGACAGTGTTACTGTAGCCTGCAAGGTTGCTTTCCAACTAACAACAGAACCTCCAAGAGTGAAAACATAGCCAGTCATTGATCTTCGGCTATCCACATCTCCATCATAATCAGATTCAGAATACCCAACCACCGAACATTGCAAGTCGCCTCCATAAATGATACCAACATCAGATGTACCTCTCAAATAGCGAAAGATTCGTTTTACAGCGATCCAATGCTTTTTTCTGGGTTTTCCATGAATCAACTAACCACGCTGACTGCCTGTGCCAAATTAGGTCTAGTGCACACCATGGCATACATCAAGCTGCCCACTGCACTAGAATATGGAACCGTTGCCATATACTCCTTCTCAGCTTCAGATTTAGTTGCAAAGGTAGCTGAGAGTTGTGTATTAGTAGCACGTAGAGTATTTGGTGTGTGGAATATTTTCCAACACAACCCGCAGTGTATGGTCCAAGTAATATCCGGTGAAAACGGGTCGAATCACAGCGAACAGGGATTTGTCAATAATTTATCGAATCTAAGCAGCGAATGAAATTAAAGTGCATGAATATTTGGTTTTTCTAAAATCCTAAAAATTCAATTAATTAAAATAAAGCTATTAAAAAGTGCGATGAACGAATCAAAGAGAAGAATTTAATGAATATGCTATAAGATGAATGGGGATCCTAGATCTTTCAATTGTTGACAAACTTGCAATTCCATATAAAAATCTAATTTTTAATTAATTATTATGCCTACTTAGAATTATCACAATTTAGAAACCTCCCGGTTTTAAAGTCATGCAATTCCTCCGGCTAGTGATTGTCCTAAGTTTGGTTCTAACGATTTTGGCTCCTTTTCAAGTTACCAATTATTAGAATTAATTAGTTCAATTATTTCTGTTCAAGTATTTTTCAACCACTTGAATAATATAAAGTCCTAGTTCAGATCTCCTTTCGGTCTCACCAAACACACATAAGAATTGAACAAATTAACATATAATTAACTAAATTCATAAAACAAAAGCAAAAATCAACAATGTCAAGATCTAGATTTCCCCAAACGATGGGATTAGCCTAGCATAATTTCACAAGAACGCAAAAGAATTATAAAAGAAAACATAGTCCGTGATAGAGTTGGTGAAAAAATTCCGGTGTAGATCTCCACTGGATTGCCTTCAACTTGCTCTTCTCTTGCCCGGATGACGGATGGAAAGGATATGGGAAGGATGGAGGTTGATTTGCTGATGGAATAATGAATGGTAGAACTCTCCATATGTCTAAAAACGTGCTATTTATACTCCGGGACGCTAAACACTTCGAATAGCAGCTAAAACATCGCCCGAACCCTACCTCGCATGCTGTTCGCGCGGTCTTCACGGATTCGGCCCCAACAGTGCGCGAGTCCCTGCCTACATGTCGTTCGACGCGTGATCGAGCTTTCATGCGATCTTTTCCAATATTTTCTTCTCCTTTGGACTTGTGCAACTCGAATGACTTCTTACAAACTCTCCTGAATTATGTCTCACTAAAAACACTCTAAAATCCTTAAATCTTAATATAAAATATATTAAAACCCACATAATCATGAAATGAGATCACAATTTAATATATAAGCTCAAAACCATTGTTTTGACAATTCCCACCAAATAAACCATTAACCTACCAATTAAACATAAGGAAATGCCACAACTTATGCACTATATCAGTATTCAAAGGTTACGCTGAAGACATACCAAACTTTGACAAAATTTTCTAGATGTAGTTTTTCTGTGACAAGAAAAGCTTCTTTTGATCTCTATCTCGATAGATCTCCATCCCCAGAATTTTTTGGGCTGCACCCAAATCCTTCATGTCGAACTCTGCACTCAGTAAACCTTTCAATTTCTGAATATCGGCCTTGTTCCGTGCAGCAATGAGCATGTCATCAACATACAGAAGCAAATAGATGATCGAACCATCTTCTAACTTGTTTTGATAAACACAACAATCGTATGGACTTCTGTTGTAGCCAAGCTCAACCATATAGCTATCAAATCATTTATACCACTACCTCGGAGATTGCCTTAGACCATATAATGGTCTCTTCAATTTGCAAACATGGTTTTCTTTTCTTAGTACAAGAAAACCTTCAAGCTGAGTCATATAGATCGCCTCCTCCGATTCCCCATGAAGAAAGGTTGTTTTCACATCTAGTTGTTCGAGCTCCAGATCCTGATGCGCTACCATAGCTAACAGGACACGAACCGAAGTGTGTCTGACCACAGGTGAGAAAATCTTATTGTAGCCAACTCCTTCTCTCTGAGTAAATCCTCTCACAACTAGTCGGGCTTTATATCGTATGCCCTCAGCTGGTGAGATACCTTCATTTCTTTTGAAGATCCATTTGCAAGTAACAATCTTCCTTTCAGGTGGTTGTTTAACTAGCTTCCAAGTGTCGTTCTTATATAACGACTCCATTTCATCTCCCATTGCAGCAAGCCACTAGACAGACTCACCACATGCTACGACTTCTTTGTTAGTGGAGGGCTCAAAATAATTCAAATCTTTAGCTGTTTGTAGAGCATAGCAGACAAAATCTTGATATGTACTAGGAGGTTGGACTCCTACCCTTCTAGCACGATCATAAGCAATTACATGCTTCTGCACATCAGCTGAACTCGATGGTCGGTTGGTTTCAGGTGGCTCAACTTCCGTTGATTGATCAAAATCCAAATGCACTTCATGCTCTTGCTCAACCCCTCTTTGTTCATCATCATCAGGTGAAGGTTGAAGCTCCACCTTACTGTCAGCACCCGAATTTTCTAAGACATTCACCACCTTCGTAGGCAGATTGAGGATAGAATTCTCGTCAAACACCACACTTCTGCTCAAGAAAACTCTTTTCTCAGAAGGTGACCAAATTCTGAATCCCTTAACTCCATCTCCATATCCTACGAAAACGCCCTTCTTTGCTCTGGGCTCCAATTTTCCATCGCTTACGTGATAATAAGCCACATATCCAAAAGATTTCAAATTTGAGTAATCATAGGAGTTACTCGGCTAAACCTCATATGTAATCCGACAATCAATTTCTGTATGAGGTGCCCGATTGATTAGAAGACAAGCAGTGTTTAACTGCCTCTGCCCAAAGGCTCCTTGGCAATCCAGAATTTGAGAGCATGCAGCATGCCCTCTCCTAAAGCGTCTGATTCATACGCTCTGTCACTCCATTTTGTTGTGGAGTGTTCCTGACTGTGTGTTGTCGTGCAATTCCACTGTTCTTGCAGAACTCATTGAATTCCCTCAAACTGAATTCCAGACCATTATCAGTTCGAAGCCTTTTAATCTTTTTGTTGGTCTGGTTCTCTACCAATGCCTTCCACTGCTTGAATCTCAAGAAATCTTCACACTTTTCCTTCATCATGATTACCCAAGTCATCCTTGAATAATCATCGATAATGGATAAAAAGTGTATGCTGCCTCCAAGTGACTCAACTCATGAAGGACCCCAACAGTCAGAATGAATGTAATCCAATGTCGACTTTATTCTGTGAGTTGCCTTTCCAAATTTGGTACGGTGTAATTTACCAAATGTGTAGTGCTCACAGAACCCGAATCAACAAACTTGTGACCTTCAAGAAGACCACGACTTGACAGGATCTGCATTCCCCTCAGACTCATATGCCCAAGTCTAATATGCATAGCCTGGACATATCAGAAGAATCATCAACAGCAGCTATAGAATCTACTACAGTAGATTCCTGCACAACATACAGAGATCCATGCAAGACTCCCTTCAAAACTACGGACGATCCCTTCATGATGTAGAGTTCTCCATGCTCCCCTTTGTATCTGAAACCCTTACTGTCAAGGACTCTTAAGGATATCATATTCTTTTTCAGCTTTGGAACATGTCTGACATCGTGCAAAGTTGCAATTTCACCGGCATGTGTTCTAAGATTGTTATAACCAATCCCAACTGTCTTACAGACAGAATCATCTACCATAGGAACACTTCCTCCATAGACTGGTTCGTAGCTTAAAAATCACTCTTTGTTAGGACACATGTGGTATGATGCTCTAATATCAATAACCCATACATCATTTTACATTGACTGCATACTTGTAGCCAAAGCCAAATGATCCTCTGGATCTGTATCGCCATTGACTGCAACAGAAACAGACTCTTGTTGCGTTCCCTGTTGTTACTTCTTCATCATCTTGGGACACTGGGTCTTCCAATGTCCTTTTTCTTTGCAATAATTACAGACATAACTTGGCTTGGGACCTTTAACAAAAGACTTTTACTTCTTTTATTTTACAAATTTTCCATGTCCCTTGCCACTGTTAACAACAAGCCCAGCAACCTAATCATCTACATTACTCAAAGATGCCTTATGGCGCAATTCCCTACTATGCAGAGCAACCCGTACATCTTCCAAACTAACAGTATCTTTACCAACTATAAATGATTGTACAAACTTTTCAAATGATAGTGGTAAAGATACTGGTAATATTAATGCAGTATCCTCATTTTCGATCACCACATCAATATTACGTAACTCCAACAAGATAGTATTCAATCTATCGAGATGGTCTCGAAGAGATGTACCTTCGACATTCCTGCATCCATAGGCTGAACAAACGTTGCTTTAATAGCAACTTAGGTTAAAGATTTAGTCATATAAAGACTTTCGAGCTTTAACCACAAGCCAGACGCCGTATTTTCCATTGCAACTTCAGTAATAACATCATCTGCCAAGCACAGTAAGATGGTTGAATAAGCCTTCTCCTTCAGACTCACCATCTCAGCATCATCTGGATCTGCCTTTTTATTCAACGGAGCCCACAAGCCTTGTTGTTTTAACAAAGCTCGCATTTTAGTTTGCCAATGGCCGACATTTTGTTAACAAGAGGCACAAACAAGGCTCACAAAAGGTAGCTCGATCGAGATGCGTTTCATACCCAAATTAGCCAAATGCACCAAAATAAACAAACACAGAGAATTTACGTCGTTTGGTCAATCGATCTGCATCCACATGCAAAAGGAGAAACAAATTTTCACTATAAGGGAAAATATTACAAAAGGGTTTGGACAATTGATATATGCCGTTTTTGATGATATTTTTATGCATATGTCAACTTAAATTGTTTGAGAAAATTAATAAAAATGGCCTTGATTGGATTGACTTTTGGAGACATTGGTTTTGTAGGAAAGGTGGCAAATTTCCAACATCGGACAGCGCATTTTGAGGTGTTAGGCGTGCCCACGCCTAAGGTCCAATTCGCAACTGTGGGGTCCATGTGAGAAGTATCAAAAATTGCAAAAAGCTCCTTGGGCACCAAATTGAAGATCTTAGAAGTCTGGGAATTAAAAAGCAAAGGGGATCTCATATTTTACACCTTGGTGAGGAAGAAGTCCAATCTGCAGATTGGAAAAAGGAGACACGATCTCAACACCACCAAATTTAGGAAACAACCGCTGAAGTGGAGAGGGGATGATGGAGGAAGTTTCGATTGCAGTAGGGCTCTATAAATTGGAAGGAGAACAGAACGGACAGGGGAAGGCAGAGGCAGACAGATTCCAGAAGCCTGAAGCAGACGAAAATTCACAGAGCCCACTCATCAAATTCGTGACAGCTACTCATTCAATTGTCTCCCAATTCTCAACCATCTTCCACTACTTTATTCCCCTGGACGTCAGCAACGTTTGGTGGCATTCTAGGACAGTGAGTGTTGGGAGATTTGGATACCAGTAGGAGGAATTGATTGGAGCAGCAGCCTGGGCGTTCCTCAGCCCTTATTTTGGTGAATTCTTGTTCTAATTTCTAAACTTGTTGGGAAATGTTGAACCCTTCATGCTTTGTTGGGATAGTTATGAATTGTGAGTAGATATTTTGTCTAGTTTGGGATTGAATTGATTTTGGGATTATGTAGTTGTGAAACTTGATTTAGTTTTAATTGAATGTTCATTTTGTTTTGGGTATTTCCAATTTCTCTATGTTGAAAGATTAGAATTCTTGAATTGATATTGTGGCCAGATATTAATTTGGGGATTCATAGCTATATTGAGTTTCTTCATCCGTAATTGTGTTGGAATTTGATTGGAGTAGTAAACTAGAGGATAGCCCTCTAGGGGAAATTGGAATCAATATTGAACATGTCCTCGTAGGAATTTTGTTATATTGAATTGGGCTTTTCTTGTGTGTAATGCTGTTGAACTTGTCAATCCTATGGTCGTACCTAGGGTTCTCGTTTAATTAGGGAATTAGCTAACGGTCGTACCTTGGCTAACGACAAAGTATGGAAAAGTTGATTGTGAACGCGTGTTGAGCAATTATAACCAATTTATCCATTAAATGAATGAACATTGTTATTGGTTGATGATCAAATTATATGTCCCAAATGAAATTCATGCCCAAGCTAGATTACTTGATTATTGGAGTTTGAAAAATCTGTCTTTTGCATTCTTAGCTTAGTTCTTGATTTTATTATTTTTATTTTTATTAGGATTAGTTGATATTGAAAACCCCCCCTTTTTATATCTATATTTATTTTATAAATAATCAAAATATTGAATCCTTGTTTGCATCCCTTGGGAGACGACCCTACTCACCACTCTACATTTATTCTTGTTTGTGACGTAGGACTAATATATATTTTTGCAGCTTTGCGACGAGCTAGCAACAATAATTTCTTGACCCACAAAACCCACTCAACAAATGTAGACTTCTCACAAAAGAAAAGCTTACCAGAAAAACACACCCACTCTCTCGGCCAATTCTTTAAATTTGTCCACTAAATTTAGGAGGCAAAAGAAAGCACAGTTGCTTTGCTGTTGCTGCTCCTTAGTATGTTGCATTCAACAGAAAGAGCTGGTATTTATTGACAAAAATTGGGCATGGCTGTTGGCTTCTTCTTACTCCTATCTACCAATATTAAATACACCGTCCCACCTACCATCTTTATAGTACCACCTAGGGGTGTAAATGAGACTGATAGGCTCGTCAAATATTTGGGCTCGACTCGATCAAAACTCGATCAAAGCTCGACTCGAAAAGGCTCGACTCGAATTCGAGATCGGCTCGTGATATTAATGAGTCCAAGCCGAGCTAACCAATACTCGGCTCGAAAGCTCGATAATAGGCTCGAATATTTATATTTTTATATATATATATATATACTAATTATATATGTGGTGATTCTACGTTTTAGTTATTTTATTTTGATAGAAGTAACAAATACTATATTTGTTTGGATTTGCCCATTTATTTAATTGTAAAAGCCTATATTGCTTAGCCCAGTAAGTTTTACAAAGCCCATTCCTTTATCCTACCCTAGATATTTATACTCCCTCCACGTAGCAGAAAAGGTCCCCCCATTTCTTTTCTCAACGGCACAGATTAGGGTTGGGAGCCTCTTGTTCTTTTTTCTCCTCATTTCTTCATCTAATCATTCTTCTACTATTTGTGGTTGAGAGTGTGTGTGAGAGTGCAGCTAGGAGAGTTGTCATTGTTGAGGGACGAGAGTTTTGAGGGGTTACTCCGGCGAAGGGAAGCCGGACAGTGGCTGTCCGGCAGTGGCCTTTGTGCGAGAGAGAGCTGCTATGGGGGACTCCGGGCCGGGCAAATCTTTTCCAGTGGTGCAAATGGGTTGTCCTCCGGTTCAATACATACGGCTGTCTCCCTTCTATTTTTCTCTTTTATTTCAGTTTCTGAGTGAAACTTGTAATGATGAGAAAATCCATGTAAATCCATAGATCTAGGCTTTTGGTTTGTAAAATGGTTGTGATAGTTAAGTAAAACATGGTTTGATTTACCCAACAAGATTACAATGTTGTTATAGTTGTTGCCCTCTTTTTGAGTCTACTCGAGCTTTATTGGCTCGAATGGCCCTTCGAGCCGAGCTCAAATTTCAATATATTATGTCAATATATTATGTCGAGCTCGAGCCGAGCTCAATTTCTTAAAGCTCGCCGAACTTCGAGCTCGAGCCGAGCTATACTAGGCTCGGACTCGGCTCGTTTACACCCCTAGTACCACCTAACAGAGGCATTGAAGGCTCTCTGAAGAAAGCCGAAGCCACCGGAGGAGCTTTTTGCTCCTTCATAATTTATTAATTTATTTAGTTATTTATTTATCAATATAAAAAATGAGCTTTTTTAAGACTCGCTTATTTATTTATTAATTTAGTTATTTACTAATATGAATGAGCGAAAAGCTCATACATTAATTTATTAACATGATTGATGAGATTTTTTAAGGCTCATTCTTTAATTTAATAAATGAACAATATAAACTATTAAATTCAAATAATAAATTATAAAAAATTAAAACTAATAAATAATTATATTTATTATAATTATAATAAATAAATTAGAAAATTAATAAAATATATTAAAAATTGTTAACTTATTTGTATGTGAAAGTAATACATTATTTAGAATTAATGAATTAGAAATTCATGATATTATTATTATTATTATTATTATTATTATTATTATTATTATTTTTGTTGTTATTAAAAAGTATTAGTGAATTCTTATAAAGTATTGAATTATTAAACTAATTTATAGTAGAAATTTTATTTTGGGAGAATCAACCTTCAATTCAATGCCCACCAGATTTTTGAGGAATTAGTCTTATGCCCAATGTGACATGGTATACCCGGTATACGCAAAAAAAAAAATTATAATATAAATTAAATACGTTAACTGCAAGTGCATGATATTCTGGTAGGCAAAAATGCCAATTTGGTGCCACAAGTTTGTCCATTTTCCATATTGGTGCCTTAACTATTGAATTTTCTAAATCGGTGCCATAACTATACTAATCCTTTCCAATTTAGTCCTAGAAGACCTTAATCATTCTGAGAGCTGACATGGCACGTGATTAATATGAGAGGATTAGAGGATGACTCCACATGGTGCTTACCTGGCATCCCTGGTCAAAACTTGACCAAACCATCACTGATCACTCTCAATCTGCCTTCTCCATCTCTTTTCTCTGTCTAAATATACAAGTTCGTCACTCTCAATCTGTCTTCTCCCTTTCTTTTTTCTCTCTAAACATACCTATTCGCAAAATTGCAAAATTTCTCGATACAGAATTTCAATAAACTACATTAAATCAACCACTCAATTAATTAACAAATATATTTATTAAACTGATTAGAATACACCAACACTAGAAACCCTAATTGCAGAAGAACGACAGAGAGAGCTATGGATAAAAACAAAGGTGTCCTCCATGCTTCATATAGAATAGAACAGGTACAGGAATTTATTTTAAAATCCCCAGAAAAAATAGGCTTTTCGTGAAGTTCTTTAACCATCACCGACGGCGACGGGGTTCGGCTGAGTTGACCCAGACCCAATGGCCCATACCCCAAACCTACCCATGTTGAGAAACCGATTTTCTCGTCGACGGGTACGGCCCTCCCGCAACAGGGTCTGCGTCTCCCCCACAGGCCTTAGATTTGGCCGATCTCGCAATCAATGACTCCGCGTTGTCACCTTCTTCCGTCGGAGAATCCCCACCAGAGGCGACCCACTTCGATTTGGACCCCTTGCTTCTGACCTAGTCGGCAACAACCCGCTAACAACTTCATCCTTCAATGCCGAGAAAAACCCTTAATTCCTTTCCATTTCTTTCACTGCTTGAACTCAATCAACCAAGTAATTTATTTGTAAATTGACGAAAAGGAAAAAAAATCGGAGAAATTATAATTAAAATGTTGATTACATAATGGGAATCAGTAATAAAAAATCACAACCACCCTGGTCGTTGGATATAGCATATATTTATTTTTTTCTTTTGTTTACCAAGTTCCTGGCTTCTATGAAGAATTGGGAATAAATCGGCTATAGGGATGGAGAGAGGGATAAACTCAAAAAAGGGGATCGAGAAGAAAGAAACATGGGAAAAGGGTATATTCAGTTTCAGAGACAGAAGACAGATTGAGAATGACATCAAGTTTTGACCAGAGATGCTAGGTAAGCGCCATGTGGAGTCATCCTCTATCTCTCATATTAATCACGTGCCATGTCAGCTCTCAGAATGATTAAGGTCTTCTGGGACTAAATTGGAAAGGATTAGTATAGTTATGGCACCGATTTAGAAAATTCAATAGTTAAGGCACCAATATGGAAAATGGACAAACTTGTGGCACCAAATTGGCATTTTTTCCTATTGTGGTAAATGATTATTTTTTTTTTCTTGAATAACCTATACAAGCTAGAAAATAGATGGTGAGAGCCCATATCACACAAATTACAAAGTGAATAAATGGGAGCGATAGGGGGCCGGTGGGGAATCGAACCCCAACCTTCAGGTAGGAAGTCAAGGGACTTAAATATTTGGATTAAGTCCTCATATGTATAAATGATTAAATTTTCTTTTAAACTTTTGAAAATAAAATTAAGAAAAAATTACATATCTCTCTGGAATTCATGTAAATGATTAATTTTATATTTTTAATATGGTGGGTACTTAACTTGTTCCTAACTAAACAAAGAAGAATGAGCTCTTCTTCTTGCCAGTCATAACAATCAGAACCGGTTAGCCTTCGTTTGCCCCATTGCCGAGGTACCATTATGAGCTCAATATATACGAAGTGTTATTCCGTGAAATAACTTGAATTTCAAATCATTCACTTGCTTTAACTACTCATGCTATGGATGTGGGTTTTCCAACCATTCCAATGGGTGTCCCATTCGCTTTTCTTAAGCAAACACGCGTGATCAAACTATCCATGGAATCGTGCACCATGTGAAACGTAGATTATTGCCCGTTAAGGAAAGCATCCTCAGCAGAGCCAGGGGGATCGATGTAATTGAACGGGAGATTAATACTATTTTTTC
Source organism: Hygrophila difformis (assembly GCA_030278955.1). NCBI lineage: Eukaryota > Viridiplantae > Streptophyta > Magnoliopsida > Lamiales > Acanthaceae > Hygrophila > Hygrophila difformis. The sequence continues at coordinate 39,727,300 of JAOANR010000008.1, read as the reverse complement.
AACATAGTGCAGCTTCCTCAACTACACTAGCTGGTCTCGCATATAGAATAGATCCTTTTCTCTATGTATATAGGGGTCTGCTAAGCTTTATTTATATAGGGCCTAACTCTTTACTTTGGTCTTCAAAATACTCTAGTGCAATATCCAAGAAATTCCCAAAATAATTCCGGGAAGCCCAAAATCATTCATGGAATATACTCATAATCTTCCACTCTTTCCGATTATGGAACATCGTGGACACATTATATGGTGTAGTAGGAGGTTATTCAAGCTTTAAAATTTGAATTTTGAACAGCCCAAACTCCATTTCTTTAGGGACATCCCATGACAATAATTTTCTAGGGTAGTAGTGGGTGGTTTTCGACTTGCAAATCCCCCTTGACTTAACATTTCATGTCAAATCAATAGTGGACACTTTAGACACATTATATGGGAGTTCTAGCCATGAGAAACTACTATTTGTCATCAGAACTTTCCTCCAAGTAGAAAGCAATCTTTGAAAGTTTATATTGGAGTAGTGGGTGGTTTTGAAGTTGTAACTCCTTCAAAATCGAACCAATCGCGTTTGGTTCCTCGAAACCTTAACTCAATATAGGACTTGAGTACCTGACCCATAAACACTCCATTCTCATCCATTTCATTGGAATTTCTTTAATGTATCTTTCATGAAAGTTGTTCGCTATATTTGTAGGACTTAAAGGCCCTATTCTCTTCGCCTGAAGTAAGGTATTTTGATCTGAATTTTATAAGATCTGGTCTGGTCTGGTCTGACTGGTCTGGTCTGATTACAATTATATATATAGTATGGTTTGATCTGGTCTGAATGAGTCTGGTATGATTTGATCTGATCTGATTTTAATAAGAATAAGTAATAAATCTTGGAAATAAGTCCTATAGAATAGGGCCTTAGGTGTTACTGTTGTACCAAGAAATTCTTTGGAAAAAAATCCCTATTTACGATTGAATTGAGGCTAGAGAAATCGCAAAAATGAAAGAACTGAAAAAGAATAACTTGAATTGAGCGAACTGAAAGTTACAAGAAACAATTGCAAAAAGAAATAAGTGAAAGGAAATTACATAAATGGAAGAACGCAACAAAATATTATAGCCAAGGCTAAAAGATCACTTGCAACACATATTATATGCCTCATCTCCTGATCAACATTTCCAGCGCCTTCATCTCTACCAATCAATTCCATATCTAAATACTTAGAAATTCATATGATACAGATAGAGATCAAGATTATTCTAGCTATTACTTAATGATTGATAACTTGCCTTTATAGATCCAGGAGGACTCCTGCTAACAAAATCCAAGCATCCGGATACCATGAAGCTCCATCATTTTGACACCGAAATCAGATGATAAGGTTGCAAACAACGAAAACAGAGGCCCTTTGCCCGTAGGCCACTATATTTTTGTGGTGATAAACTCTGAAATTTTGGTTTAATGATCCACGATGCAGAAGGCATAGTGGGCTGGTGTAATGTCCATTAGAAGGTCTGCTCCATCGACGAGACAAACAAGTATGCTAAGTATCGCATATGAAGCCTGTGCAACAGACTGGAAATGTTCAATAGTGTCGACCACCATATTATCCAAAAAAAAAAAAAAAAAAACTGATTTGTTTAAGCATGTTAAACGATGTTCTTGCCTTGTGACGATTTAAGTTTCCAATATGAAGCATATGGAAGGGATTACAAGAAACTTATAAATGCTCAATAATGTCAATCACCATATTATCAAGCAAAATACAACTTGACTGGACACAGTACATTCAATATTGATGTACCTCCCTCGTCTGCCCCTCAAATCTTTTTTTTTTTTTTTTCCCTCAGTTCATTCCTTTTCTTTTCCTTGTAGGTTTCTCCCCTCATTTTCTATTGCTCTTACTCTAGATAGGTTTCTTAAAAATAGAGACATGCCATGCCAGCAGTGATAACCTATAAAGAATCTACTGAAATGAATAGCATTTGCAGTTGATAATTATCATGTAAAATTTGTTTAAACTCTAAATGATGTTTCATCTATTATGGAGTTGATTGGATAACTATAGATCTAGATATTTATGCCATGGGATGTAAATTCTACTAACTTCTATTATGAAGTTGATTCGACTAACTTCTCATTTTTTCAAAAGCCAAGGTCCAAAATCCAATTGAGGAAGTTGGTCCTCCACTCTAACCTCATCTATAGAACACCTTCTCCTCTAATCTATATAGCCTTTGAGAGCAATCTCAAGAGCCTTGTGTGAAGAAGGCCGAAACCCGTAGGAACTTCCTTCGGCAAGAAAGCCTCCTATTTTACTTTAATAGTTTATTTATTAATATAAATGATCTTTTTCTTAAAGGCTCATTTTTCATTTGTTAATTTAATTATTAATTTATTAACTTAAGCAGGTTTTATTTGTAACACTTTAGCAGGTTTCTACTTATATTATAACAAGTTCCCTTCATGCTAAATAATTGTTGAACGTCTATATCAATATTACAAAACTCAATTATATGCTTAATACTTGTGCATAAACAATGTAAATTTAAATGGACTAATAATATGTTGGTTTTCTTTTATACAAGGACGCAACAGTGTGATGCCAAAATGGGGAAATAAAAAAGAAAGCTATACTAGGGGAAGTCGAGATTGGAAGAAAAGGCATAAAAAATACAAACATCTCTAGGTAAGCGGCCTCAGCATGTAGAAGATAACTATTGAATATTTGTATTTTTATTAAACTATAAACTAGGTTTTCTTGAATCATATATCATTGATATTCGTATTGACATAAGTAGAAACACATCAATGGTATTTGTAGCATAGCCATAGCCATAGCCAACATGATCATGCTAACAAAAATTAGCAAGCACTCAGCTGTCCCATAATGAGATTTTATGACAAACTGCAAAAATCTACAGCTGCAATTTCACTCTTTTCCCAAGCACCTGTAGAAAACAGTTACCCCCACAATGACAATGCACCAAAGGGTAAAGACAAGTACTACAAATTAACTTGAGTAACAAAAATATCAACCGGCATTTTATCTACGATGCAAGTAATTTGTGTTTTGAACCACACAGTATATAGTCTTATAGACCATGTGGTTCAAGGCATTATAAGAGAAGCCAAAATCAATATACTGACTAATAAACTCTTTTGCTCCTATTTAGGAAAACCTAAAGTAGCTACTTAGCAGATTTGTCACCAAGAATTTATTGAAATAATAGCCAGAAGTGAACACGAACTCTAATTTCACCTCATTTACAAATGCACTGAATAGTGATAGGTGTCGTAGTTTAATTAAGATGAATTCCCACTTATAAATTGGTCTAAAAATATGGCAGTGGTAAATGTCTATTTGCTGTTTTATGTTTTTCTGTAAATTATTTACCTTGTGATTGCAACTTATCTAGAATGGGGCTTCATATTATGTTCTCTTTCTTGAAGGCTCGGATCGACTTCCTGTGAAACACTCATGCGAACTCGAATGAGTAATTTTCATCACGTAGAATAAATAAAAACAAATCAAAACCTTCGGAGCAATTCACATAAAAATATAAAATAAATAAACTGCAAAATTATGGAAAATAGTTGCAGGAACCTATTTGTAAAGAATCTGCAAGCAATTATATGAATCAACTACTTCAAAACAAATAGGCAAGACATTTACACTATCAGATATCTTTATTATTATTTCTATTGTTAGTATTGTATATAAACACCCATTACGAGAATACACACAAAGAAAAGTTATTCAAAGTTTTTTCCTTAGTTTTTTATTTACCTCTCATAGTACAAACAGAGATTGTGTACAAACCAAAAAGTAAAACACACACAAAGAGACAAGTTATTCAAAGGTTTATCCTCAATAGTCAATACCTACTTCCCTTTTTAACATTTTGTAAAAACACTCACCACATAGTGCCTCTGGAAGAGAAAGGAAAACTTTGAACACTGCAGATATACACTCAGTATTTTTTCTACTGAACAAGATATACACTCATTATTAAAAAATGAGTATATGGCAAAAAAATTAGTCCAATTCAATTCATTAGGAATATTATATAATTCGAAGATTAAATGCTTAAAAGGCGTGTGCTCAAAACTATGAGAATAAGGATAACCTGTTAGGAAAACGCAGTTCTCTAGACTCTCGAGGCATTGAGTGGCACTGCAGCCATACAGTGCCATAACAATGACGCACTTCGACCTTTCTAACTTTTCCGGATTGGTAGATTCATTTTTTTTAAAAAAAAGCTTAATATATTATACTCCTATTTGTTTTTAATAAGATAATACTAGGGCACCAAAGTTAAATACACAATGGCATGCCACGTGTTGTTGACAATTATGTTAGTAAGAGATTAGTGTGGCACAATCCGTATCAACCTTTCCGTATGACCAGAAGAACACAAAGATTTTTTACACCAAAGACATTTATGACTCATAGTGCGTGCAGGCAGAGCATCATCATCATAGACAAACAATGAGCCAATTTACAACAGTAATCACCATCCAAATAATGGGATGGATATTAAACAACTTACCCTTTCTTGGCTCTTCCATGGGTAAGCACTCCTGAATTCCAGTTACTGTTCTATCCTGCAATATTATTAGCCATTAACATCACCTCCATCAAAGGGCTTCGTAAAATTTGTTGATGGAATAAATTCCTGCTCAAGAACAACAATCATTCTTAAACTGGCATGACTTTTTTTCGAAGAAACAAGTAGCAGCCAGTGTACCGCAGTATGAACCCTTCTGGTTGCAACAAATTCAGGCAATTAAACATTTCCCATAGTAAAAGGTCTTTTAGAATATTGTATTAAACTCAATTTATTGTTCGGAAAAGAACCAAATCTCAGTAATATCAACTAATTTGCATTCTCAAGTTAGGAGGACATTTTCACTGGTTTGAACCCTCCTGGGTTTAATTCGTAAGTCTTGTTGACATCCCACTATTACATATTTTGTTCAACTTTTACCCATAATGGATTAAACTACTAATGTTTAATATTGTGGACTCACATATATTTAACAGGGAAAACCTTTTTTGGCCCATAACTATAAGAAACTTTCTCTTTAGGAAACTGAAGTACACAGTTTACAGCTTCGGGATAATAATTTTTAAAACCAACCAAGTTAGGGAGGCATTCGTCAGAGATTCAAAGAAGGCAATAATTAAACTGCATAACGCACTTCCAATACCAGCTGAGCTTTTCTGCTGGTATATCTAGACACAGATAGGTAAAAATTCACCATCCCAACAATGTGTCCGTAAATTTTAGTGGAAGAGCCCACTTGAGCATTATTTACATGTCATACATTATTTAAGTTCCAATATTGAAAAAAAAAAAAAAAAAAAAAAATCTAATGATATACATCCAGAACTAATTTAAGAATTGTTATAATTTGCAAACAGTCATATTTTAGGGTCTCAAATATAATAAACCTTTAAATAACAAGATGAAAAAGGTGTGATCGCGTGAACTCTTTTATATCTTACTCCTTCCGTTTCTTTCTAGTTGCTCCATGTTCCATTTTCAAAATAGTTGCTCCATTTATTTTCTGACAATGTTTTGCCTCACAATTTAAAAAATTACTAGTACTACTTATTACTGACATGTATTTAATACACAAACTAAATTAAATTAATTAAAAAATAAATTATTCAAAGTTTTCAAATTTTATTTTTAAAAACATGGATATAATATATATGCGGGAACCATTTATTCATTACTAGTTACCACCACTCTTTTTGCTTGGTTCAATCCGCACTCAAGTATTCAATATACTTCCTCTGTCTTTTTTATTTGCTACGAACCCACAATGCACGCAGTTCAATGCACATTTTAAACCATTAATAACTCAAGTTCGTACAAGTAAAAATTCTAAAAGTTCGATATTTAAAAATTGCAAGATCCCACTTGGCTATATTTTAACTTGTACAACTATGATAAAACTTTAAGTCAAAAAGTGTGTGAATAGTAGCCTAAACCCCAATGGGGCCAAAAAAAAAAAAAAACATAGTAAGTACTTCTTAGACAATAAACCAAGTTTATTGAAGAGCAACTAAACTCACATTTGGGTTGCCCTCAATGAGTGTATATTTCCAGCAATGTGTACTATGAGTTTTGTGTTAAGATGCTTTTAGCACACACTAAAGCACATGCATAGAGAAGGAAATTATTATTCACTATACGATACTTGTATCAATTGTAAATAACAAGTAAGATGACACTCTATGATAATATAGGATGGATAAGCAAAATAGAAAGCATTACCATATCATAAATAGCCCTTTGATTGCTCCAAAACATCAAGGGGGGAACCAGCAATCTCCCTGAAATTTCAGTGGATAACTATGAAAGAATTAGCAGATTCACAGACATAAGAGAGCACAAAGATCACACGGAACAAAATAATATTTTTTAGGAGTTTGGTGAAATTACATACCCGATCTGGATCTGGTAAAACCCAAAAACTTGTTTGAAGTATCGCATGCTTCCTCTTTTCCAGGGTTAGGAGTTTCCTTTAGGAGATGGAGAAGATAAGCAATATTAAATTACATTATTCAACAAATTTTGGGTATCTACATTATTCAACAATTCATATTTCAAATTCTATCAGATATCTCTTAAGAAAATATTATATTATAATTATAGAAAACCTGAATGTTAGTTTCCCATTTAATATAATAATGGAGCACTAAAGAGCACTAAAGAGCCAATACAAAGGATAAACTACAAACAAAATCTAATACTATAATCTATCTAAGAAGGAAACAAATCTAATCTAACAAACAATGAATCTCAATCACTATAAAGTCCATAATTGATATTATTCTCTAACAGACCCCTTCAAGTTGAATTTGAAAACATGATGAACTAGTTCAACTTCACCCCCAAAACACATGAAGGAGCACATAGAACACCACCAATCATCTCTTCTATTTACACATATGACAAACATCACTTGAACACGAAACAACTGAAAGAAAGGCATGATCAACTAGAACATAATCTATCACAGTGACCATAGAGATCCGGCAAACCATGAGGCACTGGCCAGCAGCGTCAAGAAAGCATGTCAATGCCCGGATGGGATTCCAGGGTTTCTAGTGTACACAGTCCTCACTTTGGCGCACACAAGATAGTTCAATCTGCTCTAAGGTGATATTGTCTTTGAACAAGAACTACTACAAACATACTCGCCCAATGAGGATATGACAACACTTCCAAAAAGTTGTTCAACTTGGAAAATTACAAATTATTTCAATCATTCTGAAACTATGAGGAGCAGCACCAACATTGTTGAAGAACACAAGAAAAATATCTAGGACAGGCTAGCTAGTGGACTCTGATACCATGTTGAAAATAAAGGTATTTTTCTATTAAATATAATGATGGAGTACTTTATTGATAGAAAACAATACAATGGATAGAGTAGGGGGAAAAAAAATCAAATTTAAGCTAGAAAATAAGGAAACAAATCTAATCTAAGAAAAAAGGAATCACATTATTCGTAGTCAAATTGATTCTATTAGCTAACAATAATAAATTTGATTAACTTGTCTCCTGAATAGGATAAGAAATGCTATCTGATGCTGCAAACACAGACTACGATGCATAAAAAGACATAAGATGGAATTTGGTTCTCTGTCAATCCAATAATTAACATGTTATGCTGGTAAGAGAGCTTGGTGAGGCGTTGCGAGTTGCGACAATATATGACAATGCGTCAAGTAAAAGACCTTTTTAACATTCCATTGTGAAGCCTCAAATTGACACTTAAAAACATGGAATTTGTAAGATGAATTGAAATGCTTCTCATTTCCAAGTGTTCCCACAACTAGGATTCTTTGCGCACCCCAATAATCAGCAACTTAAAGCACTTCAAGCCATGGACATGCATAGACAATTCAATTTGGCAATGACATACTAATATATCATGTAGCAACTCCCAAATGAAGTAAACGGTTAAGTGGATCAAAAATATTAGAAAGGCAATGGGTTTGACAGGCTCCCAATGTATGTTAGAAATACATCCCCTATGTATATCAGTAATATATATATCATGCAACAAGTCATAAATGGAGTGAAGGGTTAACTTTTCCTTCTTTTCTGCTTTCGTTCTTTCTGTGTTGTAATAAGTGGGTTTAGGTTTCATGATTTGGCTTAGAAGTAAAAAGGCTACATATAATACTAACTTCAAATTCCCAGGGTATTCTTGATAATACAATGTTGATCCATCTTAAGCTATTCTTTATTCCTCTCTTTGTAATGTTTCATCTGTCTAAATATTGATCCACTATTTTTCTTCTTTAGATATCTAGAAATTCTTGTGATATATCGTTAGGATTTTAAATGACACGAGAAAAGTTTCTTTTGATTAAATATTTTAGAAAAGAAGAGTATTTGATGGTAAAATATATATTTTTATGCACTATAAATAGAGGTAAGAATGTAACACATAACATTTCTTACTACCCCTCAAAAGGCAAGAGGATAAGTTTTTGTAAGAGGGTCTAAGTGGAGTTATGTTCCAAACTTAAGCAAATAATCACAACATATTTAAAGTTGTAAGTGTATAGCTGCAATAAACACTCCAGTGAAAAGGTTACTTACGTATGCTTTAGTCTTCATTTTAGACACCTTGGCACTATCTGACAAACTACTTTCGACAGCTGTTGGTGTCTGCTTTTGCTTGTCTGCAGCCTCACCACCACTAGCACTAGCACCAGGTAGCCTTGTTGCTTTATGTTTTGCCTGGTGAATTCTGCCTTGAAGTTTAAGCATTTTCAGTTTCTCATTTTGTCTTGGAGTTTCAATCATTTGTTCGGCAGCATCAACTGCTTGAGGATGACTTCTTGTTTTATTTTTTTTCTTTTGCTTGTCTCTAATTTTAATCACTTTCCGGTCCTCATTATGTATTGGAGTCTCAAACATTTGTTCAGCGGCAGCATCTGAACCAGGCACACTTGTTGCTTTTTGTTTTTCTTTTTGTTTGTCTCTAATTTTGATCATTTGCTGCTCCTCATTCTGGCTTGGAATCTCGGAAATTCGTTCAAACTCATCACCAACCGAGCAAGTACCTGTACGTTTTCGGAGTCCCCTACCCTCAGAATTCCATCTGTTTGTTCCACCTGGCACCCAAGCAGCAGATGCAGACTTTGCTTTTTCATCACCCACAAGTGAAGGAGAAGTTAACCTAGACATTTCATCTCCGGAGATGCTTACCTTTCTTTCATTACTCTTCTGATCCCTAGTTGAACCATGCATTGCACATGTTTTCATACTACCCTCTTTCTGATCATTTATAACTTCTGACGAAGGGGCATTGCTGAAAACATTAGCCTTCACATTTTTCTTGCCTAATTCCACCTTCCCTGCCATTTTGCTCCTGCTACTTCCACTTAAACCATGTGTGAATAAGATTTTCCCGCAGTCATTAATTTGACAATCAACTACTTTAACATTTACACCAGGAGTATGAGTTGTTACACCACCATCTGAATATGTTAATGAATTTGCGGTACCTTTTGGAGTATCCAACAGCATGTTCAGATTCATTTGATCTTGAAAAGTGGTGGCTGCATTATTACGGTGATGATCATGAACTCCACTGGAAATGGAGGACATATTTGATTTATCCACAGAAATAATACAATCAGCTCTCTGGGGAAATGGAGCAGTAATGCATTTAGCTTTCCCACTTCTTAGAACATCCTCAGAATTCATACCATCTTGGGAAACCCCATCGTGTTCGTGACCATCATCATGCAACTGCCCACTTTCAACTACAATTTCAGCAAAGAAGATAAGAACACGACTTTACATGAATGAAAAACTTTAACAGATAGTTGAAATGGTTAAAGGCACAGTGAGCCACAGGACAAAGTTATTGCTTATAATGAAGCACAGCATGGCAAATAAAAAGAATGGGGTTAAATCCCTTAAACCCCTTCGTATTGCCTATTTTGGAACTTAATCCCCCTAAGCCTCCAGCATAAAATGTCTTAAATATTGTACCATTTTTTGGAATATCCCAGGGAATATTCTGCATCAAGAGAATTTATTCATTTAACTCAAATTGCCCATTTAATTCCAGTTAGCCCCGAATTGTCAGTGTACAATTACAATACCCCTACATAAAAAGTATTTAAGCATAATTTAAGAAGAAATTTAACAGCTCGAGTTACAGATATAATATTTCTAAAGTTCAAAAAGAATTCCATAACTAATGTACAGCAAAACAATGAACAAAATACCCATTATACGCTCCTTGAATTTCGACACCCATTCCTCTGGCATTGGCTCCACCATCCCTTTTGGGGTACTTATTGGTTTGTTGGTGCCATTGTAATACAAAATGAGTGGATAGAAACTCCTTTGCACAATTTGTTTTAGCTTCAGCATAATTTTTTTATATGCATTTTTCCTCTCCAATATGGTTAATCCACTAGAAATATTCAATTTTTAATATTCTTTTTGCTTCGACTTTTTTCTCATATTTCTTTAAAGCCTTCTATAGTTCCATTCATACTCTTCACTACATTTGTACTTTATTTTGTTGTACACTTGTACGTGGGATATAGATTATTGTACTTCGTCAAATTTTACTTAGAGATATTCAATTTGTTCTTTAGAGTTTAGACTTTAGATTATGCAAGCGATATTCAATTCCTACTTTAGATTCTGCTTGAGATATTCAGTTTTTACTTTTGATTATGCTTAAATATCTTTTATATATTCAAAACTAGTGGTTAAATTATGTTATACAGATATTGTAATATTCCAAAATCGGTAAAGTGCAAATTATGCAAAGCCAAAATAAACAAAGATTGGGAGATTTAAAATCTTGATGACACTCTACTTTTCTCTCAAGCTGAGACTAGGGATGCTTTGGCTATCAGGAAATTTTTTCACAAATATAAGTCGGCATAGGACAGCCGATAAATTGTGAAAAATCGTAACTTTTTATGAATCCTGGCATTCGATTTGGAACCGGGAGGCTTCCTTCAGATTCAAAGTCATCTACATATTCAAGAATGCTCTGATTTGTCTCAATGGACTTATCTTGGCTTCCTTGAGGCTCCTAATTGAGAGAGCAGATGAGCTTTTGAATGGATAATCCAGAAGCATGACATTAAATTGGTGGATAGAAGAAGGGGCTTCTTTCAGCAGCTAATAGATCAGATATATTTTAATCAGTTTTGCAAGGTACCTTTAAATGCTATGTCAATTTTCAAAAATTCTTAGAAGTTTATCTCAGAGCTATTAGGATATTATGGAAGTTTCTGGTGGGGGCAAGGCAGATCAAAGAGAATTTGTTGGGAAAATGCAGAAGGATCTTTGCTTATCTAAGGGTAATGGAGGTTGGGCTTTATTGACAGTTACCTCTATAAATCTGTTCTATTGACTAGACAGCTGTGGAGAGTTCTCAGAAAGCCTAATTTGTTTGCTAGCTAGCCAAGTCATTTCTGCCAAAAATAACATCAGATGATTGGATGATGTAATCCCTAGAGATAAATGCTATCCATCATGGAGAGCCATTGCTTGCATTGCCATATTGCTTAGAAGGGGTTAAATGTGGAGAATTTGGTCTGGTGACAAGAGTGATATGAGGGGGCCCTGGCGTAGGAGATCTACCTTGTTCTTTCCTATTACCACTAGGCAAGTGCAGGGTTGTTGGAGAATCAAGGATTTCCTGGAAGATGATGGTAGGACTTGGAAACTGGAAAGTCTTCAGGCTACTTTCTCTGAAGCTGAAGTTCAAGAGATACTGAGGGCCTGCTGTAGAAGATTCTACAGATGAAAAAAGGGGGAATATACAGTCATGCATGCCAACAAGATCTTCGTTGGGTGTCAAGAACGTGCTTCTGCCAGTGCTAGTTGGTCTTGGAACTGATCTGAATTTAAGGGCTTGTTTCGATGTAGTTTTTAAGTTGTTTATGTTTGGTTTGTGAGTCAATAAAATTATTTACTACCTCCGTCTCAGTATATTTGTTACGTATGGGTTTTTGGCATTATTCACTGTTTAACTTTGATTCGAATTTTTATCATAGCTATATAAGAAAAAATATAGTCAAGTGAGATCTTATTAGATTCGTCTAATCTTGTAGTTTTAGACAATTGACTTTTTATAAATTTTCGTTGTACACAATTAAAGTTATTAACCGTTAAAAATGTATATCGGCCTACGTCCTGGATGGGTCCGTAACAAAAATAGTAAGACGGAGGAAGTACATTTTATGTTTTATTATCATATAGAATAATTAATGTAGGAAAAGTTGTATGCAAAAAATATCAAAATCTTAAGAAACTGCTACAAACATTTAAAATTATACTCCCTCCGTCCCATTAGTAATGTCTTGTTACTGTTGGGCACGGGAATTAAGTAGAATTTGTGAGTGTATGATGGGGTCCACATAGTTGTTAGAGGGGAAAATTATTTCTATTTATAGAAAGAAGACATTTGTGATGGGACATCCAAAAATAGCAAGTAGGACATTTCAGTTGGGACAGAGGGAGTAATGAATAATTGAAGTGCTTTGGCCCTTCAGCGAGGCACATACATAGTGTAGACCTCCGTGTCTAATTTGCACAGAGGCACATGCAATTGGCAAACCTATGGAAGTTCTACACCATTTACAGCTAAGCCTCTAACCAACTAATCAACAACATAGCATAGAAATAGAAGATCATAAACACACCTTCAGATTGTGGTGATAGCTTCTTGACAGGGTCAACTCGTAACATGTTGCCAGATGAAGAATCCTTACTGATGAACTTTTCATCATATTCCTTCCAGTAAGGTGGAAAGCCAATAACAAAATGGTCACATACCTGTTCAATAAATATTTAATGTAACAGAAAGCTATTTAATAATAAATAAATACATAGAAAAAATAAATAAATAAATAAAAGTATCTCATCCAAGTAAATTAAACACCATCTAGAGATAAGGATGTTTTCGATAGTAGAAATGTTCATCAGTATGTCAGCCCAAAAAATGTAAGAAATTCAGCACCCAGAAAATCAGGAAATTGGCTTTATCAGCGTTTTTATTATTTTGATATTCACTAGTTTCTGTATCAAAATGCTTTCAGAAGCCATGCATTTTTCCTATGTTAAAAGATTTCCTTGTTTCAGAATACATATTAATAAACAAAAGGATCTGAAGCAAAAAAGTTCTGAAAATATTGGGCCAATGCATACCCAGGAAAATAAACGAGCAAAACTCAACGTTTAAGACCCTATTCCTTTTTATATCTCATATTATAAAAAGATCATGATTACAATGCCCACATTCACCTGATTAAACATTATTTCTTGTGCACTTATAAACTATTGCACCAGTAAAAATGTCAGTGTTTATTTAAACATTCAATTCTCAAAAGGTTTATATGAAGCGAAACTGTCAATATAATTGTTTTTTCGGCAAAACCAACTAAAGAAGAAATCAAACATCACCTATAGGTTTCTCAAAATCGAAAGAGGAAACAAACAAAAAGAATAGAAAAAAAAAATACAGAAGCATAAATAAAAACTTTCCCCATAATAATTTCTTATAACTTAACACATTCCAAGAACCGATATTCCACATGGAAAAGGATCATTTACATGCAGAATATAAAGGATTCTCTTAAATTAAATGCCAATTGAACAAATATCAAATGTTCTTTAAAAAATAACAGCTTCGGCACTATAGTACATTTTAACAAGTTGATGAAAGTGAAAAGTGGCTTCTATTTTAGTTCAACTATAATAAATGACATGAGCATCACTTTTCTTAATTACCTCAGATGGAAACCTATTTTCAGTGGTCCGAGCCTTGTTCATGAACCCATCGAGGATTACACATATCCCATCAGATGTCTCCAGGGTATGCAGATCATGTCTCTTAAGTATTGGTGCAGAAGAAAAAACTCGTATTGCTTGTTTCCTATAGCAATAAGGTAGGTGAAACTCATGGAAGATATAAATAAACCCACAATTTTCTGCAACTTGCAGCTATTCTGTGTTCAAGCAAACAAACATCTCAGTTGCAACAAAATGCAAAATTGCAAAAAAACTGAGTCCAAAACAAAATTAGCCATCCAAATCTGAAGAAGAGGTTAAGGACCAAAAGGTATAAGCCTTGAGGAAGAAACAAGCTGGCTTGGTGCCGATTTCGAGAATATGGACAGAAGATGCAACTGTAGGCCTCCATAAGGTAAAGAGGCAGAAGAATACGACTCTAGCAGAGTAGAGGCTGTTCCACATGAAACAAGCTCATAGTTTGTTCACTGTGAAAGCCACTTGGCAGTTAATTGTGAGGGTGTCAAGATTCGTAGGAAGAATCTTAAATTCAAATAATTATTGTAGTTCTTTTTTTTTATAATATCTTCTACCGCTGCATATTCACCGGATTGCAACAGGACTCATGAAATTCTCTACACATCCCTTTCACGGTTTATAATCAGATATTCTACCCACTCTTAACATAGAAGCTTCTATAAGAACCCATTGTTGGGCATTAAGATCAGCAAAATGTGGCCATAGTTAAAGATATGGAAAATAGAGCCCCAGATGGTTGCAATCTGAACTTTGAAGATAAATATATCACGAGTAAGATATGGTAAAACACTGCCATCAATGGATTCCTGTTAATTCAAGGCTGTTTATGTACCCTCCTCAAGTCACACGTAGTTCTCATTCATTTCTATACAACTATAACAAATTCATCGTAGAAACTTCTGTCTGATTAGATTATCAGGCAAGTTCTTAGCAAGGTGGTGAGTCTCCATATTGCATATTTGAGGTAAAAAAAAATGAACGATAGATGAAATTTGCAAATGCTCTACTGCTCCTTCAACCAGCACATTGTTTTCAGTTATTGAGATATCAACAGCAATAAAATATGTGATCTTGTAGGGGCATAGCCCCCAATTATAAGTAAGCCAAAATAAAAATCAAGAGAAGGGTTTGGAAATCTCAAACTAGTGCTGCTAGGCAATGGGAGCTACTTAGAGCGGCAAAATTATGCAGTGAAATAAAAATAAAAATCAAGTGCCCATTCATGAAGTAAATAGTGTTTGTTTAACTACTAAGAGTGGCAACAATTATGCAGTTGTGTCAATTGATGTATGTAACTTGAAACTTCTTTAGAAAAGGTTAGCTAACATATTGCCCCTAACCTATGCACGTAACTTGAACTCACTCCTGTAGTAAGATCAGTTTAAGAATACAAAGTGAGAAACATGTCAGAAACTTCTATTGTAGCTTTGAGATAATATTTAATGACCGCAATCTTTTGCTGATGGCTTTGTTAACTATTTAGCCCGAGATATTTTTGCAAGGGTCTAGTTCTCTTACAAAGGCAATAATCAAATGAGAGGCCACACTTCATTCATTACAAGCTACATATACCAACTGCATAGCAGCAATGACATTAGGCAAAAACGCTCAAAGAAAAAGGCAACTTCAGCATCACCTTTTGAGACTAATTTTAAAGTTCTAGATTCAATCAGTCAATATATGGTTTATCAATAAATCCTCCAGTGTTTCTAACGAACTTTCCACCCAATCCGATTACAATACGCACACATTTACGAGGATAGCAATCTACTACATGAATTTGATTCGGGACAAAATCCTACCGCATATAGCTGCACCAAACATAGATACAGATCTAGAGCATAAGAAGCTACTTCACCCAGCATTGACAATTTTTTTGTACTCCTTCTGTCCAAAACAGGATGACTCATTTGACTTTTCAGAACTCTCTCAATTTTATTGCAAGTATATAATAAAAGTATAGTTAAGTTAGGTGTTGTTAAATTCGTTTAAAATAGCATAGTTTTAGATATATATTTATATGATTTTTATTTGTACACATTTTAATTCTAGATAATTTTTACTTGTATGCATTTTACATGCCTGTTTTGTTTTGTTTTGTTTAGGAGCGGAGGGAGTATTTGTTATGGATGATTTAATTTCTCCCCCTAAGATATTGACACTGTGACACAGTAAAACGGTGTCTCGGAAGATTGTTCATTTTCAGGAAAAATTGCGCCTTGAGCACTCTAGCCAAACAGTTTTTTCGCAACCCACAGTATAACGTAAAGAGGAAATTATATGGAACAAATGAAGTCCTCGTACTTACTCTCGAGAAGTATAGCCAGCAACCGCGAGTCGGCGGCCTTGGAAGTCATTTTCAGCCGTGATCAACCACCAGTCAGCCAAACACACCTTGAATTTCGAGAGAATGACAATGTGAGAACCGAGAATGGGAAAACGTAGCGACGAAGTGATAAGAAAGCTTACTGTTGGTTGAAAATGAGATTTGATGTCCCTGATGGTACTGAGAAGGCGAGGGAGATGCCATTGCAGATTGGTGAAGGGCGTGTGGTGAATTTGGGGCAGAGCGCATCAGCCCTTAGCATAGCAGTAGCACAATAGCACCTGGACGCTGGAGCCTGAAGGGCTTACCATCGCGCGGGAAAAGGAAGGTATGGGTCTTTCGAGTGAGCTGCGGTACATGTTTATTATGTTTTCCAGAATTAAATTGGGTTTTCTAGCTCAGAAGTTTATGGATTTCTTCCAACCACGAGACCTGGTTCACACCATTTTTGTTCAAACAAACACTACAGTCTAGTATTTTTGTTTGGGTAAAGGATGGGAATATTTAGAATGTTGGAAGTAAGCTGAAACGAGCCGAACCGAACCGAGCCAAAAATCTTAACGAGCCAATTTTTATGTTTGAGCTCTGTTCGTTTAACCTTACGAACGAGCTACTAACGAACGAACACGAGCCTAGTCGAGCTTAGTTAACGAACTATTTATTTTATTAATAAATTTGTTTGTTTTAGAATGAAATTAAGTGTGAAAATGTAATGTATATTGTAATATAATTTATGAGAGAAATGTGAAATTAATAAAAATGAAAAATGGAAAGAACAACTAGATGAAATTTTTACTTTTTATAATATATATTCCATTAAAAAGGAATTTTGAACTGTTCGCGAACTTAACGAAGGAACACACAAACCAAATTATGTGTTTGAGCTCAGTTCGTTTAGTTTACCGAACGAACTATTAACGAACGAACACGTGTCGAACCGAGCTAAGCTCACGAACTGTTTGTTCTATTTACAGCTCTAGTTGGAAGCCTCAATTTTTATTGAAAAATATTAAATATATTATTTAAATATAATTTTCCCTAAATTAGGGTGTTAATTTTGGACACGACCCGAAAACAAGAACTCGGTCGACACGAACTCGGTGCAGTTTTGGGTTTAGTCATTTTTTGGTTTCTCTAATTAGGTCGATCCGAAATTTCACCTAAAAATTTTCAGGTCTTGTTCGGATTTAGTATTTCAAGTTCATTTCGGGCTTTTGGGTCGTGTTCGGGATTACAGATTTTGTGTTATACCCTTACTCAACACCGACACGAACACAATCCGAACCTGTGAAACCTGAAACACGACCCGCCCAACATAACCGACATGAACACGACCCGAAACCTTTAAATTAACACCCCTACCCTAAATAGAGAATATTGACTCTTAGCTTCTTATGACAAAGAATGCAATATACTACCACATACTATTACAGATGCAATATAGGTGCCGTCGAATTTCTATTACGAATTCCAAATACTCTCGAATTCCTTCTGACATCCGTTCGCCACTTGCTTTGTACTCCAGTCTATTAAATTATTGTCCTGCTGGAATTATTGCTCTTAGGTGGCTTCTTTTAACAACTTTCCACATTCCTTTGTCGACCATTATCTGCCAACTGCTTCACAATTGCTTTGTCGGTCTTTAATCATGGAGGTTTGCCGACACTTCTTTTTCTTTTACATCTTGTTACTTTCACTTTGTCATGTGAAATGTGAAACTTTTTTTGGATGTTTTTTCCATTTTTCTGTTCGGGTCCAGATTTCTTCTGGGTTACCCGGAATCTTTGTACCAAATAAGGTTTTCACACTTTGTTCATAATTATAGGCATATGTGATTTTCTCATTGGCCTACATGCATCATATTATATGTTTCTTTCTAGTAATCTCAGTTACTGACAACTTATTCTTCAAGATCAGTAAACTCTTTTTCTCAACTGTAGTTTCTGTATACTCATTGTTTCTCCCTGTTAAAGAATTAATTAGGAACTATCCAATTATATTATTTGAAAATATTTTTAACAGACAGACTCAGAATCCTCATGCTCGTCTAGTGGATATTTCATATTTGTGAATGGAAGATACCAAATGTGTTTTTTTCTTCAATGGACTTAACCACATAGAAGGCTAACATATCAGATCTTGTAATTTAATAAAAAAGACCGGGTATGAACCTTTTCCAACGACTTATGGTGCTACTTATATGAATTTAAGATTCATAATGTCCCGTCTCTGCATGTATGGGTTATTCTACCACGATTCATGCACATATCCACTTATCCATCCCAGCCGTTTTCTATCTTCGGGAACCCGTGGATGTAATATGTAAAGATGCCAATGATCCAAAGCCATACCATTTTTGGAGCTCCTCTAGCTTTGATCCCTCGAGCATCCACATCGTCTTGCTTAGGTTAATTCCCTTTTTGGAAAAAAATTGGTTCCATGTTCCTTGATAGCCTAATCATTACTAGGAAGTATCTTCTCGTCTGAATTAACCTACAAGGTGTCTGTCATTGGTCTAACGTTAATTTCTTTCTCTTTTACCCCATAAGTAGTGGGTTGATCAGAAATGTGACTTTCTTCTTGCTCAACATTTACCATTTACCCATATTCGTAAATGGTTCGTTGGATGCAATACCTGAATCTGCTTCTTCATTTGTGAGCACTTTTATTTTGAGGGTATGTTTCTCTTGTTAACCAGGGAAGCTGATGTCTTCCTTCCCGATTGGCTCGAGCTTTGATTCCCACAGCATTGTCATTGCTTGATAAGAAGTTTGTATATTGTTGTAGACTGAAACTTTTGACGAGTTTCATTAACACGAGTAATTTTCTGGAATATCCGATGTGGATTTATTAAATGAAAAAGGTTATGACGTAGGAAAGGGGTTTAAGGATATATTATGATTCCCGCTTTTTATTACTCATGTGGGGTGTTTTAATTTCAAACGGCGCTGTGGTCCTTCCCGCCATGAAATTTTTGACAAATATCACGGTGCAACCGGGATTGACCTTCAGTCTGTCACCCTGAAAGTCCCTGGTATCTGCGCCATGATACTTTTCATAATTTCATGTCAAGAAAGCACCTGCCATAAGCTTTTGAACATCTTCCCACGGTATGAGTATTTCCCCAAAATATCATGTTTTTATTTACTCGTGTCAAGAAACTGTGCTCCCGAAAGCGCACGGAGTCAAAAATTGCAGTAATTTATAGTAAGTACCGGATCGTTCACTGGAGGATGTGCGATGGAAGCAGGGCCCACGTCGTTTACTAAGATTTTCCACTCGGTTACTCGTTTCAAGTTTTGCAAGGGTTTCTAACAACTACTTGACATAATTTAAACCAGATCATGAAAGCAGTAAAAATTATTCTACAAAGCATGGTAAACTAGATCGAAGAAAGCAATTTAATCTATACTACGAAAGCAATATAAAATTATGCTACACTATCTAGAAAGCAGGTTTAAATATGACAGAAGGGACAGGGGGAAAGTAATGAAGATTGGACAAGACTCAGATGAAACACAATTAAACTTCCATTTTTAATACACAGATCTTAGCTTGGGATAATCCTCTAGTTAGCTAACTCTCATGCTTTCTGCACCATGTTCCCTTTAACAGACAGGTACTTATGGTGAGAATTTACATGCTCTTAAGACAACAATTTCTAAGATACCATAAACTCTTAACTCCCCTTGCAATGCCTTGCAAAAGTATGTTAATTATTTACGGTGGATGAGCAACACCTGTCAAATCATTAGTTGACATGCCAAGTACTGCTATCATTCCCCCATGTCACACCCAAAGTTTCAAATCAAGTCCCAAACCATTCCATACCTCTCAAACCTTTTAACAGATGGACAGCCCCTAATTCTTCCGAGTGACCTCTATGAAAGCATTTAAAGGAAAGCAGTAAAGAAAGCTGTAAAGAAAGCATTTAAATCTATCACTCGGAATTGTTAAAAACGTCTCTTTCCGTTAGTATAAAAGAGCCCTTGGTCTTGGTGACCAGATGCAGATCAAGAACCCCCGAGATATCAATAAGCCACAGGGCTTACAATATCTAGGGTAGTTATGAGATACAAACTAAATGAAACAAATCTATAGATGAATCTGTTCCGGATGTACTCATTCAAGACTCAATTCTAGACTTTGGCAGAAGAAGATAGTAGTCGAAGGAATACTCAACCCTACCTTAGAAAATCACCAAGGCCTATATGTTGTTCCTCTAGTATTACTTATCACATCTCATCTACACCCAAGTGGATATTGATTTAATGCGATATCTAATACAAGATTTCCAACACACAGCAATTTTGATAAGCAAATGAATATTGAAAATCATTCCCTAGACAGGTACTAAACTCTCAATTAAAACACAGATCCTTTCAGTCTAGATGAGACCTAATCGCTGACTCTGCTTCTAAGCTCTCAAAATCAATCCCCAGTGGAAGATGAATTAGTCATAACTGTCGAATTTATCCCTTACTCAGATCCGGATTTTATAACGGAATTTTTGTTAGAAGTTTATTATGCAGCATCTGATTTAAATCAAGACTTCTGTGTCCAAGGGGAAGGATCCCCAAAATAGCAATAAGACCAGAACATCTACATAATAGTATCATGCATACAAGTATATGAAAAGGAAAATAAAGTACCCCAAAATATATGGTGGGGTTAAACAGAATGCGATACACAAAGGTGAATTAGCCTGAGATGAGAAGAAATCGGCTAAAAAGAATGCCAGAGATAGTTGGGGTTTTCCGGACTGCAAACATCTGCTGTCTGGTTCCCAATTATCCCAGATGAATGATTTTAGACAAAGAGAATTCCAAACGACGGTGACCGCCGTCATTCAGTTTTCTTTTGTCTGCGAGTGGAAGAAAAACCCACATATTTCTTGCTGTAATATTTCTCAACTGATGTTGGTCGACATCAGTTGATAATACTGCAACTTGAATTCAGGTTAAGAAATTAAGATAAGGAAAATTAAAACTGTATCTGATTAGGAATTGGCTGAGTGACTAATCGAAACTCTTAGTGAAGAGAACGCTCGCCGAAAGCTTCCACCAACCACTAACCAGATCATGCAAAATAACAGATAATGATTGACACACAGAAGACGGGTTAATCGATATCCCTGTGAAGGGACCTTTCACCAACATTAATCTGTGGTGTTTCTCATTATCCGTTCATACACACAATGAAAGAGAAAACATAAAAGTAAGAAAATATTTTTGTATTGTGTGGGTGTTAAGCACACAATAAATAGACACTAATGGGTTGAAATGTGTAATGGATAGAAATCAGATGAATTTGGCCTAGGCCCAATACACCCATGCAACTTACACAAATCATGAAAGAAAATGTTTTTAGAGTTTTCAAAATAGCAGGGATAGTTCAATTCGAATTACTGGGGCAATTCGAATTGAGAATGCATGAAGAATGAAGTATGATCTTATCCAATTAATCCTTGCAAAGGAATGAGATATCATCTAATTCGAATTGTTGAGCAATTCGAATTAATTCGAATTAGACAACTCGAATTGATGAAGTCCTTTCCTTGCTCAAAATTGACTAAGGCATATACCTCAAGGGGAAGGTGAATTCGAATTGTCCAGCAATTCGAATTAGGCAATTCGAATTGGTTGGGGACAGAAAATAAACTAAGGCATGAGGGGGCGGCAATGGATACAATGTGGTTTTCAAGCCAATTCGAATTGTTGAGCAATTCGAATTAATTCGAATTGGATAATTCGAATTGGTTGGAAACCACATGAAGAGAATAATTTTTGGTGTGCAATTTGAATTTCTTACTTCTTAGGCAATTCGAGATAATTCGAATTGCCTCGATTCGAATTACACATTTTTGAACAATAATAATTTTTGTTCTCACAAGTATGGGTTAGGTGTACACTGTGCTTGTAATGATGGGTTTAGATTTACCAAATCCCTCATCTCACATCAATGTCACTTCACAGCCACCCTAGTGAGGTTTTCAAGAAATAAACAAACACATGTTCAGTGGGTATTGGTGAGATTTTAAACCTATTTCTACAAACAAAGGATTCAAAGATCAAAGAACCTAAAACATCTAGTTATCTAAGAACTACATGAATAAACTAAGAACACTCAAGTTATCTAAGGCAGCATAAAATAAAGTCAAGGCAGGAAAACAAGGCATAAAGGTAAATTCTAACAAACCTTAAAAAACATCTAAA
>JAOANR010000008.1:39691841-39704423 GCA_030278955.1 Hygrophila difformis | reverse complement strand
ACACCATGTAGTATTTAACTTCAATTTAACTGCCAAATTTAATTTATCACTGTCGATACTTTCTCTAGGGCTTTTCAGCGATTTAGCGATTGAGCGTCTACGGCTAACGGCGATTGTTTTTTCTGATCAGTGAAACGGTGAACGGTGATACTTTTCTTTTTTTTTTCTTCTGAAGAATGGCTGAAAAAGTGCATACTCAGGTCTGTTGCGTTCCATCTAGCATTTGTCTTTTAAATAAAATCCTGAACGAGAGTGACGGAGATGGGAAGAAAGAGTTTATTCACGAAACTTGCTTTAGTTGTCTGCTTATGTTCAATATGTGCATGCTCAAGGTTGATCCTGTTATTACTTTGATTAATCAGTGGAGCATTCAGGAGGAATGTTTTATTATTGATAAAAACCGTCGATGGAGGTTTTTAGATGAAGACATTCATAAAGTATATGGTTTGCCATGGGGAGTCGATAAGTTTATATAATAGATTTGAAGAATAATGAGATTGGTTATGATTTTGCTGATAAATTTTGTGACAAGTATTCTCTTATTAAGAATAAGAAGGAGCCTAATCGAATACCTGTTAAGGATCTTAGAGCTATGTTAGAGAATACGGAGAATACTGAAATTCCATTGGACGACTACTGGAGGATGTATGTATTGTTTGCTCTGCAGAAAGTCTTTACTCCTAACTCAGGGAGGGTTGTAAACAAAAGGTATCTTCAGTTTCTTAGATCTCCGGAAGAAGCTTTAAGGTACAATTGATGTCTTCATATTAGACAATTTCTGATCAAATCTCTGAATGAGTATAAGGCAAAATTGGATAAGGGAACCAGTGCTCAAGCACGCCCCTGTGGAGACCTGTTTTGCTTAATGGTAATTTTAATTTTGTGTTTGTTATGCAATTTATATTTATTATGTGATTTATATTGTTGATTATGGTCATTGTTTGTTGATTATGTATCTTGTTTGTTTTTGTTTTTTTTTTCAGCACATGTTTTTTGATTTCTATGAGCGTGAAGAGCTTCATTTGGTTGGATTTACATGTAAAAAGGATCGTTACTTGGAGATGGTTGATATTTGGAAGGTTTTCCCTAATGCAAAGTATCCAGATATTGACTTTAAGAAGAAATCGAAGGCTGTGAAAAGGAATGTGGAAGATGATGATCGAATTAGTACTTTTGTTTCTGATCTAAAGAAAAAAAGGAGGGGGTGGAAAAGAAGTGGAAGTTGAGCGTGTGAATTCTAGTGCAAATGAACCAACTGCCAATCTTTCTAGGAGTGTGGATGGAGGAGGAGATGAGCAGTTAGGAGAAAATGAGGATTTGAATGCTAGTGGAAATGAACAAGCTGCCAATCTTACTAGCTTGCACTCTATGTATTCACCCGTGCATGAAGCTAATGCAAATGAGACAACTGATTCTGAACCAGTTGTCCATCTTTCTGATCACACAATGGACTCTATTGTGAACATTGCTTGCCAATATAGGGATGCTGATGCTTCAGACAATGTTGATCCTCTCATAGAAGCATCCAGAGATGATGTTGAAGCTTTAGGTGATCCTGTTCAATCCCCTGCTTTAGGTGATCCTCTTCAGCCTTCCCTACACCCCCCTTGTGATCAAGATGCAGGTGAACAGTTGATTAATGTGGGTCGACGTCGTGAAGGAGAACAGTCAAATAATCTTGATATAACTGCAAGTGAATGAGAACTCTTGATGGGTATATTAGCAGTAGCTGGAAATGTTGTGATGAGTCAAGGGGGTCCGGAGGTGACAAGTTTGCGGGAAGGAGGTGATGTAGATGCTGGGAATGTACAAGACAAAAACTGAAGAGAGAGTTGCCCCGGAGACTGAAAATTTACCTGAAAATGTACCGAAGGTAGTTTTATAAATTTTGTACTTCATAATATTTTTTGAAGGTAGTTTCTGACATTCTTTTTTCTTTTTTGCTTTTTCTGTGTTGTTTATTTTTATTGCAGAGATCTTTATTTCGATTCCGAATCCCTTTCAGTTTCGATTCTTTGAATGTATGTACAGTAACAAAATGTTTGCTATAGGGATTACAGTAACAAAATGTTTTTGATATGTTTTCTTGTGTGATTTTTAGTTAGCACATGATGGGGCTGAGAAAGATGTAGCACATGATGGGGCTGAGAATCCAGAGGTATTTTAATAGTTTCCAGCGATTGTTCTTTTGTTTTTCAGCGATGATTTAGTTCACATTTCAGCGACGATATGATGCACTTTTCAGCGATGATACGATGATTGGTTTGCATTAACTGTTTTAATAGTTTTTAGCTATATCACTTGTGACGTATATAGAGGTATTTTTTGTAACTTACTATAGTATGTTTGATATATTTTCTTGTGTGATTTTAGTTAGCACATGATGGCGCTGAGAAAGATGTATCGAATGTATTGGAGAATCCAGAGGTATTTTAATAGTTTTCAGCGATGGTTTGTTATGTTTTAAAGCGATGGTCTGTAGGTTTTTTTCTAACTTACTCTAGTATGTGTATAGATGCCTGCAAAAGATGTGCCAACCTTTTCTTTGGGCATATCTGAGAATGAGAATGTTGTATCAGATGAGAATCCAGAGGTATGTTAATAGTTTTCAGCGATGGTTTTTTATGTTTTTCAGCGATGGTTTTTATGTTTTTCAGCGATGATACAATGCATATTTCAGCGATGATTGATATATTATACTGTGTGAGAAATATTAATAGTTTTCAGCTATATCATCTGTAATTTTCAAGAACAAGCTAAGACAGTTGATAGAGCTAAGACAATCGAGAAATTGAAGAAGTATATGCCTCGTAGAGTGATGATGATTGATCTCCAACCTATAGAAAAATGCAATAAGTTTACATTCATGGAGATGACTTATACCCGATTTAAAGACTATCCAGAATTTGAGGCGTCATATAAATGTACTCCAGAAGAGTTGAATGTGGCTGTTCGGGCTATCATTACAAATATTCTAGGAAAGTTTGAAGCGAAAAACATGATTGTTTATGATGATAAAGAAATGAACTTGTCCAAGCTTGACATTGAGACACTGAGGGTTGATAGTGATATTGCGGATGTTGTTATAAACTGTTATGCGAAAGTGATCAACCGTCGTGAATTCGAAAGAGCCAACGGGAAACCAATGATGAAATATTATTTTTCATCATTATTTGTTGTGAGTCTGATATATACATACATACATACATATATATATATTTAACTTCTTTTGATGCATGAAATGTTGTATCTTTTGAAACAGACATTTGCAGAGGCAGAGGTGGATGCAGATTTACCATTAAAAGATGGTGCAGAAATTGTTGATATATTCGTGAAAGATTTCAAGTTTTTCCCTGAAGAAATGATTGATGTGGTGTTGAATGCAGAGAATGTAAGATACATTTTTGTTTTGATAATTTTGTTTATATAGTTGATCATTATTAGATTCTAATTATATGTTTACTCAATGTTCCAGTTCTTCTTCCCATATTGTCGTCAAAACCATTGGGTTGCTTTTCCTGTTGATATGAGAAAGAGAAGAATTTTTTACTTCAACAGCAAGAATGCTGAAGGCGGGTGGACAGCTGATTATAACGTTTTGAATAGGATATGGTATAACTTCAGGATGCTGGGAAATACACTGATGAATTTTGAAAAATGATTTGCATCATATCGTATGTTTTTCTCGTCGTTGGCAGAGCAGAAAGATGAGCACAGCTGTGGTGTTTTTGTCATGTCATATATGGATTATTGGGAAGGATTAATTATGGATGACATGTTGGCAGAAATGAAGAACAAAAGGTACAATCTGGTAAAAAGAGCCAAGGTCTGCGCTCAAATATTGATGTCATGTGTCAATCAAAAGAAAGATTTTGTGCTTGGAGAAGTGAGTAGAGAGATGCATTTGGTTGCCCAGCATAGTCAGTCATTTGAGGTAAAGAAACCAGCACCACCTAAGTCAAAAAAGGGTCGGAAAAAGAAATAATGATGAATGAAGTGTTTTTTGATGAAAGAATGAACTGTTTTTTTGATCGCTGAAATGTACAGTTTTTTTTATCGCTGAAATGTAATTGTTTTGATCGCTTATATGTACACCTTTTCATCGCTTAAATGTACATTGTTTCATCGCTTAAATGTCTATTATTTAATCGCTTATATATATTGCACTTTTTGTGATTGCTTAAATGTACATCTCTCTATTCTTACATGGGCTTTGTAAATTATGGAGTATTATTCTCTATTTGGCTGATTTGAAGCGATTCGGTCAGGTTGGGATAGCTGAAAAAGGAACTGATGTGGATCCTGAATTTCCTGAGCACATCAGAAATCTAAGGGAAAAAGTGTTACATGAGATAAGGCATAAGAACTGGCCAGTGCTGAGAAACAATGCAAGACAGTACAGACTGATGAACAAGGCTGAGGCAGAGGAGTATCTGAAATATGATCTGGCACAAGATATGTCTTAGTTAAAGGAAGCCCTGGAAAGAGACATGGTGTCCGCCATGATGGAGCGTTACAGAACTTCTTATCTCGAACTCCTCATGGAATTGGATCAGAAGGCCCTGGAGCATTGTAACACAGGAAATAAAAACAAGATCATGCATTATGACTACAAAGTCAGAAGTCTAATCTGCAAACGGATCAAAGGAGCATGGGAACTGAAGCTGGTGAGGATCACCAATCGAAAATTTTTGAGAGATTACTTGAGGATTGCACATAAACAGTTTGGCCAAAAGTAGAACAAAAGTTCTGAGTTCTGTTGTGATATGTTTCTCTTTTTCTGAGTTTTCTGAAATTTCATATTTATACATTCATTTAAGCGACAAATGTTTGTACATGTGATTATCAGCGAAGACAGAATCAATTTTTCAGCGATATTTATATAGCATTTTAAGCGATGGTTCGATATTGTTTTCAGCGATGGACATTAAGCATTTTAAGCGATGGTGATTGATCGTCGTTTTGATTTTATGTATGTTTCTGAGTTCTGAGTTCTGTTGTGATATGTTTCTCTTTTTCTGAGTTTTCTGAAATTTCATATTTATACATTCATTTAAGTGACAAAATGTTTGTACATGTGAATATAGCATTTTAAGCGATGGTTCTATATTGTTTTCAGCGATTTAAAATTAAGCATTTTAAGCGATGTGTATATGTTGTTTTCAGCGATGGAAGGAAATATATTTCATTTTTATGGAGTGGCCTAAATGAAATGGGCCTAAATAAAATTAAATGGGCCTCGGAAAATTTTTTAAACTGTTAGCCTTATAAATGGAATCACATTCATTTCTTGAAACTTCATTTCTAAACCCTAATTTCTCAAAAACGTAATCGGAATCACCTTCATTTCTCAGAAATGTCGTCCAAAAGAAGATGCACGGGAGAGAGTTCCAGTCGCACATCCGACTTGTTCACACAATGCTGAGAGATGTTCGGGAATTATCTGAAGGATACACATCCGACGTGTGACAATGCGCGCGGACTGAACGATTTAATAGAAAAAATGTTAAACGCTGGGTATGTGCCGAAGAAGCATCGAGATATTCTTGTTGAGACACAGGTATTCTTATTGAAATTACAACTGAGTATGCTTAGGAACCTTTTGATTAATGGTTTGAATTGTTTTATGGTTTTAATGGTTAGAATGGTTTTGGTTGGAATTGTTTTGAACTGATTTATGGTTTTTAATGCTGTTTTGAACTGATTATGGTTGTTCTAGGGTTACGAATTGTTTCAGTGTTTATGTTTGAACTGTTTGAACTGATTATGGTTGTTCTAGGGTTTATGAGTTGTTTAAGTGTTTATGGTTGTTTTAGTTATTAATTGTTTTGTACTGATTATGGTTGTTTTAGTGATTTGTTTTGAACTGATTATGGTTGTTTCTAGGGTTATGAATTGTTTCAGTGATTATGGGTGTTTTAGTGCTATGAATTGTTTTTGTACTGATTATGGTTGTTTTAGTGATTGTTTTGAACTGATTATGGTTGTTTTTGTACTGATTATGGTTGTTTCAAAAAATTGTTTCAGTGCTATGAATTGCTTTGTACTGATTATGGCATCTTATATTTACATCTTATATGTTAATAAGCTATCGTTCTTATATGTTGAAACACAGGAAATTTCTGTTGAAAATTATAACTGAGTATCCTGATATTGAGGCTGCTGAAAAAATCTTATAACATCATGTATCCCCCACTTCGAAGCTCTGATATTCATATTGGTGTCCTCCAAAATGAAGGCAGATCTAATAGTGTTGATGTGAACAGACGTTCATTTGATCCCACACAGGCTGCGTGAAATGTGAAAGCATGTATCGCAGCGTTAAAGTCTCATTTGCAAATACTCCAGGGCAGTTGAGAGAACGCAAAAAGGCTTTTACAAATATATGGAAGATCTGATTCATAGGCCTTAGGGCGATGCATCAAGCCATCTCTGATCCTGCTCATATCCCGGCTGTTTAATATGTTTGGAATGTTTTTGAATGACTTTGAATGGTGGTGTTTTGGAATGACTTGTTTTTGTGAAGTTTCGGGGATGTTTTATGACTTTTTTGAATGGTGGGGTTGAATGTTTTTATGACTTTGTGATTGAATGAAATGTTTTCCTTGGAATTTGATTATGGTGTTGAATGTTTTATGACTTTGAATGGATTTAACTGATTTACTGTTATGAATTGTTTCAGTGATTATGGTTTTTATGATGTATCGCTGAAAAGTATATAGTGAACTCGCTTAAAAAGAATAGTTGTTCATCGTTGAAAAGTTATAACATCTCTGCAAAGCGTATTAGGTATCTCGCTTAAGGAATTTCAAGGTCATCGCTGAAAATAATAGTACAATCTCGATGAAATGAAGCACCTACCATCGCTGAAAGTATAATGTTCCTATCGCTGAAATAATGATACAAATTAATGTGTTTTAATTAGGAATTAATAATTTCGTTATAAATAAAAACTTATGAGTGTACCGCTGAAAAGAATATTGTGATCTCGCTTAAAGAAATATGTGTTCATCGCGAAGGATACTTATACATCGCTGAAAAGAATATCATCTATGCAAAGTGTATTAGTATCTCGATGAAAACTGTTGCACCATCTTGGGGCTAGGAATTGTAAGTCATCGCTGAAAATAATAGTACAACCTCGATGAAATGAAGCACTTTTCGATAGCTGAATAGTATTATGTTCCCTCGCTGAAATAATGATGCAAATTAATATGTTTTAGTTAGGAATTAATAATTTCGTTAAAAATAAAAACATATGATGTATCGCTGAAAAAAGAATATTGTGATCTCGCTTAAAGAAATAGTTGTTCATCGTTGAAAAGAATAATTATACATCACTGAAAATATATAATATCTCTGCAAAGTGTATTAGAATTGTAATCATCGCTGAAAATAATAGTATAAACTCGATGAAATGAAGGTCCTTTCATCGCTGAAAAGTATTACGTTCCTCGCTGAAAATAATGATAACAAATTAATATGCTTTAGTAAGGAATTAATAATTTCGTTAAAAATAAAAACAAATGAAGCACGTGCCATCGCTGAAAAGTATAACGTGATATCGCTGAAAATAATTATACAAATTATTATAATTTGTGTCAGTAATACGCTTTAGTGAATTTTTAGTGAATTTTTCTGTTGTAAGATATTTTAGGATACAAATCCGTTTAAGATATGAAGTAAATCCGTTAAAGATACGTACTAATCCGTTAATTTCGTAATTAAATAAATCGTTCCATATTTTTATTGGACAACTTTACCCTTTTGCATTTACAACCCTTGGATTTTTAATTGGACGCTCAAGATTTTGGCCTTGATGTGCTGCGGATTTGATGCAATCGCACCTTAACCGGACTCGGTTTCCAGTTGATTCACACCTCTATTAAATTAAGGGTTCTATTTCATAATTCCAGGTTACATTCTTTTGATGTGTTTTATAGGTAGTGCAATTACGATTTACTTCGCTAATGCAAAATCATTTGAAATTGTTGTATATAAGTATCTAGGGACTCTCGCCCTCTTTTACCTTTGTTTGTAAACATTACTTCAGAGTGGTTTGGTGGGAAACTAATGTCCACCTAAGTGATGTTTTATTTTATTTTAGCAAGAAGCTAATGGTTTATAGGTCTAATTGCATAAGCTCTATCTTACGAGAGTAAGAAAACCATTTCTACATTTTTGAGGATATGTTCATATACTGATCCATTTTCTTGAGCAAGTTCTTCAGAACTTTCTGTAAGGCTTGAATTGTATAGGCATGGATGAGAAAATGGCAATTGTTGACGAGGATAATGTTAATTGAGAAAACCTGCTTTCTCATAGAAAGAATAACAAAGTCTCACATAGTAAATGCCCAAAGAGGCGATGTATCAAACTTGTTTTCTATTCGCAAAAAAAAAGAAGAAAATTTTAAAATTATCCGAATATTTTATCCGTTAAAATTCGAATCCGTTGTATATCCGTCTTGTATTCGTCCCGTATCCGTATCCCGAAATATTTGAATTCGTATTCGGATCCGGGCTATTCGTATCGATTCCGTATTCGATAAAAAAATATGGGATAGGATACGGAAGAGTACTATCCGCCTGTATCCGTCCCGTTTTCACCCCTTGTGAGTAAACCTCTTCTTGTATATGGGTGGCTCCATGGTTTCCACATTTGGTTGAATTCTCAATTTTCGCAATTTATCGATCTTAGTTTGGGGGAAAAAAACTCTAATCATCCCATAAGCTTGAACAATTTCTATTTCTTAAACAGTCTCATATTAATTAAATTATTCAAATTCATCCACGAAATTATGTTAATTTTCGTCCAAACCATCTCATCCCCCTTAATCGCAGTTTTAGTTGATGTGTCACCCGGGTATTGGTGGCACGGGACTGGGTTTATCCTAATTCAGGCCGACATGACTAATCTGGGTGACACGTAGCTAAAACTGCGATTAAGGGGAGATTGGACGGTTTGGGGTGACAATTAACATACTTTGGATTTGATAATTCAATTAATATGAAGACTCTTTAAAAAAAATTGTTCAAACTTAGATATTAATTTAAGTTTTTCTCCAAGGGTTTTGTGCTGGATTGATATAAATGTTGATCATGGACTCATGGTTGTGGTGCTTCATTCAATTCGTCCGGAAATTGATTTCCACTAGTAGAATCTTTCACATGGTTAATATGTTACAACATGTTCGTACTACGACATTCGTCGAGGGAATATGTTAGAATTGATTTGTGGGTGAGTTCTATGTTAGGGTTGGTCGTATCCTAACTTATGTTTGACATACTTTATCCATCTATGCTTTTCCAATTAGTGTATGATTAATTTTAAGGGTGTCAGGTTTTCTTTTATTTATTTTCCTTTTGTTGAATGTGTTCCTTTTATATTTTGCGATTTATATTGATTCAGAATCCGGGTATCTGACAGTAAAACCAGTAGTTTTCCCGAGTGAAGCTATGTAATTATTATCAAATATTGCAGGAAGAGATTTTTCTGAAAGAATATTAGTCTCAATAAGGTAATTAGATGGGCCAATATTATAATTGAATGAGCTTTTGGTATGTCTTGGTTCACGGTAAAAATGCTTCATCACTACAAGAAATTATCGAGAAGACGACGTAAAAACACATTCTCACTACAAGGGTTTGATGAGACATCTATTGAGGAAACTATAAACATTAAATAAGAAATGTAGGAAATGAAGTTATTAAATATAACTGCATTAGGCTTTATAAGGAAACTAAACTGTCTCTCGAAAATGTCAAAATGTTTATCTAAGGAAACTTTAACTAGGATCCTCCATGGTGGGATAAAAATAATATCGAAGCTACTCTACATGTAAAAGAAAATATAAATATGAGTATGTTCAATACAAACTCATCTTAATGAATATGGAGGATAAGAAAAGTATACAACAAATTATCAAGTGGCATATCAATCTTAAACTCATTGAGTCTGAAGCTTCAGCCTATAGCAATCATGAATTCATGGTAAGAAACCACGATGAATTAAAAAAGGTATACCCAGGTTGGTAATAAACTATCAATGTATTGATAAAATATTACAGTTTGATTCCTTATTAGATCCCAATAAGAGAACGCTCAATTGACTCCATCAAAGGTGCTAATACATGTTATTGCAAATTTGGTTTCTACCAGATTAAGATGAAAAATAGGTTGAAGAAACTCACAACATTTTCCACCCCACAAGCATAATACATTTGGAATGTTATGTCAAAATAAGGTTTTTTAATGCTCATTAGATATTCCAAAGAAAAATAGATAATCTATTCAAAGACTATCTAGAGTTTATGTTCGTCTACATGGATAACATTTTGATTGCATCTCGAAAAATTAAAGTATATTAAACATATTGAGATATTTTTTATGCACGTCACATGGAAGGTCTTATCATCTATGAGAAAAAAAAAAATGTCAACATCGCTGCTAACAATATTGAATTCTTATGAGTCAAAATGATGAAGCAATGATAGAGTTGCAGAAACACATTATGGCAAAAATCTAAAATTTTCCTGATACACTGAAAGACAAGAAATAACTTCATCTTGGGAGTTGTAATTTTTTTCGGCATGTTTATTAAAGAACTTGCAAAATATAGGAAGGATTTTAGGCCACCCTTAAAAGAGACCGGAAGCTCTCGATGGAAGTGGAAAGAAATCTATATCATTTCTTTCAATGGAGAGAAGGCCCGACATCTTATATTTCTACATCTAGGATTTGACTTGTATCATGGATACTAATAGTACCCGAACCGTTATGGTAAGAAAAGGCCTAATTCATAGGGAGAAGAAGAGGAAATATTGGAACAGAAATATCATTTGATTCGTCGATCCTAAAAAAAACAAAAAGAAGAAGAATCGGTAAAATTGCATCACTGAGCGACAAATGGGAAATTTATGGAAAGCAACAATCCTAATAGTGCACCTACGCGGCTTCATTGAGGGCGTGAAGCAACTGAATGGTAAAGAGAGCTTCAAATCAACCAAATATCCTTCAAGGTCTTTGGCATACAATCCCATATCATGCAGCATAAATATACCGGAACATTTCTTCATGGCCGTTGTCTATATTCATAATAAGACCACACAACCGTTTCCTGACTCGGAAACCACCCCATGATTTTCCAGATGCAATCGGACTATAGGTAAGTTGTTTCTAGGATGATTCTAGGCAATGAAGCTCTCTCATAAAATAAAGATTGTAGCAAGTGAGTTTGTTTTCTAGAGTTGTCATTATGTGATAGAATGAATTATTTTACATTTCTTTCCAGAAAGCATTAAGAAGAATGGGCAAAGCATGAATTAAGCAATGATATAGGCCAGGTCGAGAAGTTGAAAGAATTATAATTCCCATCCCACCAAAGATTTTAGGAATTCGTTGAGAGTTGAAATAGATTCATAGACCCGCCCGACTAATTCATTTTAAATTTAAAATATTTATATAGGGTCTTTACCTATTCCTTCTATGTAGGAGGGTTAAAACCAAAAAATATTTATTTTTTCTAGATTTTTTTGGACGTTTTCGATAAACCCCTCTCGGAAAAGTATTTAAATATTTTTGGTAATATTTGCAGATAGTTGATAGAAAAAATATCTAAATACTTAATCCGAGTTTGATATACTCCCCTCAAGGTTGAAGAAGATCTGGGAAAGGTCAAAAAAAAGAATGTCTTCTTCCTACATAAGAAATTCTTCCAATAAATCTATGCCTAATCTGTGCTAGCTGGTAATTCTTTGCTAGCTCACCCTTTCTCAACGGATGTCTACAAGCGTGAACAAAGTGGAACCTTATCGTCGAAGAATTCTTTAGGTGTCCTCAAAAGAGGCAGAGGTAATGCCTTCAGTTAGCATCTTTTAATTTACTACGGGTAAGGGTTTAGAAATATCTTGAAGAGCATTATGTTCTCTATACATAAGAATAAAGATGATTTTTTAAAAGTTGACAATACTAGTGTTAGGGCATTTTTTAAAAATAAACTTGAGTCAGAAATTGAAAAAGCTTATATTATTATATGACAATTTGAATGTCAATATTATATCTATGATATTGATTTTATAAAATCTCATGAATATTTTCTTCAGATTTTTTGACGAAAGATGGAAGCATTTGAAGCTGAATCCATCATTACAAAGTACAAGCACCTTAGAGAAAATTTAAAGGAGCTATCAAAGCATTTTGAATAGCTCGAGATCAATGCAAAAATAGCTAGCCAAATACAACAAAGTGATGTGGACATGGTCTATGATAATGGCCAAAACTGACCATTATTTCCAATCCATTTCCGTGTCTGAGACGGACATTTTGATCGTGTTTCCATCTTATTTTAATAAGAAAGCAGTTGAATTTGACAGATTAATGCTAGTTTGTAAAAACATCGAGCCGGTAATAAAAAGACACAAAATATGCAATTTTTAATTGTATTTGTGTTAGAAAAATTCAAAAACATGAAAAAAGAAAAAAAAGAAAAGAAAAAGGAAGAAAGATGGGAAAAAGATCAAAAATCCCACAACTGAAATTTGGTCAAGTGTTGAAGCACAATTCGAATTGCACACAATTCGAA
>JAOANR010000008.1:39628552-39691341 GCA_030278955.1 Hygrophila difformis | reverse complement strand
CCTTCCTATATTTTGCAAGTTCTTTAATAAACATGCCGAAAAAAATTACAACTCCCAAGATGAAGTTATTTCTTGTCTTTCAGTGTATCAGGAAAATTTTAGATTTTTTCCATAATGTGTTTCTGCAACTCTATCATTGCTTCATCATTTTGACTCATAAGAATTCAATATTGTTAGCAGCGATGTTGACCTTTTTTTTTTCTCATAGATGATAAGACCTTCCATGTGACATGCATAAAAAATATCTCAATATGTTTAATATACTTTAATTTTTCGAGATGCAATCAAAATGTTATCCATGTAGACGAACATAAACTCTAGATAGTCTTTGAATAGATTATCTATTTTTCTTTGGAATATCTAATGAGCATTAAAAAGCCTTATTTTGACATAACATTCCAAATGTATTATGCTTGTGGGGTGGAAAATGTTGTGAGTTTCTTCAACCTATTTTTCATCTTAATCTGGTAGAAACCAGATTTGCAATAACATGTATTAGCACCTTTGATGGAGTCAATTGAGCGTTCTCTTATTGGGATCTAATAAGGATCGAAATGTAATATTTTATCAATACATTGATAGTTTATTACCAACCTGGGTATACCTTTTTTTTTATTCATCGTGGTTTCTTACCATGAATTCATGATTGCTATAGGCTGAAGCTTCAGACTCAATGAGTTTAAGATTGATATGCCACTTGATAATTTGTTGTATACTTTTCTTATCCTCCATATCTATAATATACTAAAGTTGAGTATTCTCAACTCATTTTCCCTCCCAAATTGCCTCCTAAATCTATCTTTAATGCTCACAACTCATTTGACACCATTATTGCAAATTTATTGAATTAATTGCTAGGAAAAATTGGCAAAATTCAATACATCTTTAATTCATTATTATCCCAAATTCATTTGCAGGTTTATTGAAAAAAATAACTGAATATAATTGCTTGGAAAAATGGCCAAAATTCAACTTTTTGTGGGTGGATGGAAACGAATTAAATTTCAATTAAAAAAAAACCAAATGCAAGAAAATGTAGTTTTTTACGGGGGTGAAAATGGGCCAGTTTTTTTAATATTCTAAAACAATAGTTCTGTCTAAAATTTAAATAACTAACCAAATGTCGTATCTACTACCTTCAATATTTGCTAGCATATATGAAAAATATTTGGTTCACATGTATATGTTGAATGGTGCAATCAGTCACCAATCAAATATTATTTTCAAATATATAAACAACGGTCATGATTAGGTTACCACCAGTTTTTATAAAAGTTCTAGATATAACATTCTGATCCATAAATAGAATTCAATATAATTTATTTCGAGATGCTTGCTATTTTTTTGGATGGTTAGGATGATGATACTGAATGTATTGGTGAAATCAATGAAGCAATTTAATGGGCATCGATACATTCCTTAAGAAATCTTTTTGCAATATTGTTAGCATTTGATTCCCTTACTATGCCTGAAAAGGTTTGGGATAGATGATGGATCCAATTATCAAATGATATTTTGTACCAAATAGTCATGGAAAAAAATGCTAAATAGGTCATTTTTCTTTTCCAAAAATTCAAACCAGTCCTTTTTCTATTTTATAACCAAAACAGTCCGCTACAAATACTAATTATGTCCAAATCAGTCATTTGTTCACTAATTATGCTCTAATTACTGACGTGACAAGGGTTTAAATTTAAATCTGACACGTGTACATCATATTAGTCCATTTTCTTTTATGTTTTGCCAATTCAGTCCTAAATTTTTATTTTGGTTCATTTAGTCCTCTACCCAAATCAGTCATTTTTATATTAATTGGCATTCATCCTTTCAAGTTACTTTATTTCAGGGCCAAAACCTTAAATTTTTTATTATTACTAATTCATTTATCAAATAAATGTCCAACATACTTGCGTAAATAAAATTAAACACCAAACCTCATACATTGGGTTTTATTGTTCATGCTTCCTGCATTCAAAACCTCCAAAAAGTAAAATTAAATCATTTACACAAAAATTAAAATTAATTCATTTACTACGTTTTAAGGTAGGAAACAAAGTATGATTGTCTTAATTGTTGCTGAAGAAAACCAGAACCAATGAACCATCGGTTACGGTCGGATGGTTAGAGAGAGTCCGTAAAATCCTGGATCTTGAAAAACTCGGTAACAAGGTAGTCAAACCTAATGTATGAGGTTTGGTGTTTAATTTTATTTACGGAAGTATGTTGGCATTTATTTGATAAATGGATTAGTAGTAATAAAAAAATTTAAGGTTTTATGCCTGAAATGAAATAATTTGA
Source organism: Hygrophila difformis (assembly GCA_030278955.1). Classification (NCBI taxonomy): domain Eukaryota; kingdom Viridiplantae; phylum Streptophyta; class Magnoliopsida; order Lamiales; family Acanthaceae; genus Hygrophila; species Hygrophila difformis. The sequence continues at coordinate 39,689,043 of JAOANR010000008.1, read as the reverse complement.
AAGGTTGGAGACCAGTTAATTTAAAAATGATTGATTTGGGTAGAGGACTAAATAGAACCAAATAAAAGTTTATAACTGAATTGACAAAAGATAAAAGAAAAAGGCCTAATATTATGTCCACGTGTCAGGTTTAAATTTAAACACTTGCCACGTCAGCAATTAGAGCATAATTAGTGAACAAGGGACTGATTTGGACATAATTAGCATTTGTAGCGGGCTATTTTGGTAATAAAATAAAAAAAGGACTGATTTAAATTTTTGTAAAAGAAAAAGGACCTATTTGTCCTTTCTTCCAAATAGTCATGTAAGTTTTACTATTATTCAATTTAGTCCATAAAGTATTTGATTATCCCAAATGGTCCTATAACTTTTACATTTTGGCCGAAATAGTCCTAAATACATTTAATTTTCAATTTTAGGTCCCTCAACATTTATATTGTTCACATTTACCCCGAAAACGTTTCAAAAAATAAAAAGCTTTTGGGATAAAAGTGAATAATTTTAGTTATGGGTCTAAAATTGAATATTAAAAATGCATTGGGACTTTCGGCTAACATATAAAATTACAGGACCATTTGAAATAATCAAATATTTTATGGACCAAATTGGATAATAGTAAAACTTACAGGACTATTTGGGTACTTATTCCATAATTTGTACAATCAACGAGCTTTTTTGGATCATCCAGGTATGCAATTTTATTTTTTTAATTATTTATTCCATAGTAGTTGATTAGTTACTATTTTTTTAAAAAAAAAAATTATCTAGATATAGAATTCTAATAATAGTTGATTAATTACTATTGTTTTATCACATATTTAGTCTTTACTTAGGAAGAAGTTAAAATTTGTACATTATTAGAGATTGATAAGTTGTTGCATAGTTTAGGTTGGAGTTTAGGTGATTTTTCGACAATGTTGTTTCCAACAGGGAATAATATTCCTATGAATAAAAATAGATTGATTTGGAATGAACTTCACTATGATCACAATTATCTTTCCGATGCGTACTGTGAGTTCTTGCAAAAATCCGCAGATGAGCAAAGAAGTGTTCATAATGAAGTCTTAGCTACACTTGAATCTAATATTGGTGGAATGTTCTTTGTATATGATTGGGAGATATTGGGAAGACATTTATTTGGAAGGTTTATTTTTGCACTAACGATTAACGTGGTTGATTTAATTAATCATTATATATATTCTTAATGAACACGAGCGAAGATCGCCAGTATTTCAACTCAGATAAGGCTTGCATATCTATCTCACAGTCTTCCTTGCTTTATGATGTCTATAAACCCGAATTCCTAAATAGCCTAATGTTCTTTGGTCTTCCCAACATTAACTATTTTTGAAGGTTGGCACTCACGTAATACCTTTTCGGAGTATAGATCAGTTGTGCAAGCACTCAATTAATAATAACCAGGCTTGGGAATCATATATTGGAAGCCAAAGTCATGAATGGTCGGAAAACGGGTAACGTAGTCCTCATACCAAGAATATCATTGACACCTTGAAATGTAAGTTTTCCATTTAAAAACAATTCCCTATCATAATTTCATATGCAATGAAAACTAATAAAAGTCAAAGGACAATCACTATCTTCTCTTAGATTATTTTTGAGATAAAATGAGTTTTCAGCATTGGTCAGTTGTGCGTAATAATTTCTTGAGTGACAAATCGGAAAGGCTTGAAAATTTTGCTATGTGAGAATGGCGATTATGAGAAAGCATGCATTACAAATGTTGTGTACAAAGAACTTTGCAAAATGTGTAGGACCCGTTTGACAATTAAATATTAGTTAATTGATTACATGAGTAATTAATTAATTATATCAACTGTTAATTGATTACGTGAATCTTTTGAGTAAATTTGTTGCTTACAATAAGCTTAAATTCAAAACGCTACACCTTACAACGGATTCAAAAAGAGCTGATTGAACATTATTTGAAATTATTTTCTCTCTTTAAGAAAGCTATTATGTTTCTGAGCTGATTCAAAATAATTGTTTTGTCAAACACCCCGTAATATATTTTTTAAGTTAATATAATTTTCTCATAGTGTTTTAATATTAAAAATTACTGCTATATCATTATAAAAATTAAATATAACTATTAAAATATGAAGCCGTGCGATGCACGGGTGGAGTACTAGTTCATTAAGATGAGTTTGTATTGAACATACTCATATTTATATTTTCTTTTACATGTAGAGTAGCTTCGATATTATTTTTATCCCACCATGGAGGATCCTAGTTAAAGTTTCCTTAGATAAACATTTTGACATTTTCGAGAGACAGTTTAGTTTCCTTATAAAGCCTAATGCAGTTATCTATATATATATTAAAGCATTAGTGAACAACCCATCCTAAATTTAATGTGGTGTCTCCATTTCAAATTTCTAATTTTTACAGATTTTTGCATTTTCTAATTTATTAATTTTAGATTTTCGCATTTATTTATTTATTCATTATAGATTTTCATTTTTTGAAATATATGGAATTTTTAATTTTCAATTTATATGGAATTCCCACAATCTTCATTTTTAAATATATTTGAAAGATTTGGAATTTAAAATTTTGCATTTTAAAATTTACTAATTTTAGATTGTTGCATTTATTTATTTAATCATTAGAGATTTATATATTCACTTTTAAAAAGATTTGAAAGATAAAATTAAATTTTTATTTTATCTATTTTGGATTTACTATTTTTTTTTATCTATTTTAGATTTCATTATTTTGTATTTTTTATTTTATTTATTTAGGATTTTAATGCTACATTTATTAGTTATTTATAGATTTTGAGTTTTTACACCATATAATTATTATGACATGAATAGGTATGTTCAGTTTTTGCATCATAGGATTATTAGGACGAGGTTCTGCACTGGCAACTAAAAATTGTTGCGTTTATATTTCAATATGGTGATCATATTGTAATGTCGGTAATTTTGTGTAGGTTTAGTCCCAATTTTGTTTATATTTTTTTGTGTGGTAAATGATGTAATCAAAATGTACATTGCGCATCTAAAGATATATTAATGTGTACATGAAATCACAATCTTCAGTTTTTAAAGATTTGAAAATTTAAATTTATATGAAATTCGCAGTGTATATATGGAATTTATATTATTAAAAGATATACATTAATGAATATATGTAAAAATTTGTATATATTAATTAATGTATATCTAGGCCATATTTTTACAAAAATATGCCACTTCTCTTAAAAGTAATATACAATTATATAGTTGCTAATCATTCAAAAATATGTTTTATAATTATATCATTCTAATTGTACATAAATATAAATATATACTAAATAATATAAGTCCTATTTATGTTTTATTATACTAAAAATAATACCAAAAAATTATAATTATTAAGAGAATTACGAAAATTCATATTTTATGGATAATTCGTTTAGAGTAAATTAGTTATTTTCGTAAAGCATATTATAAATAAAAGAATCAGGTGTATGAAGTGCTATTGGGGTGCGAATAGATCCATCAGTAAATAAAGAAGAAAAATTTAATTTTTTTAATCTATTTTTTAAGAAATACTTCATTAATCTATATTTTAACAGATTTGCAATTGACAGAAGAACAAATATAAATCTAGCTTTGTTAGAAATTGAAAGGATATTTGCTAGAAATTCTATAAATTTGAAAATTTTCTCCGGAATGCCGGTATTGAATGAAGTTTTAACGTCTGAAACAGATAATCTATAGATACTAGAAGAGACATATTATAATAAGGAATAAATGAAGGCAGATCATGCTAAGCTATTACCATTGTTGATTAATGAGCAGATGAATGTTTATAATAAAATAATGTATGTAGTTGATAGTGATGAAGGTTGATTCTTTTTTCTTTATGTGGTGGAACTGATAAGACATTTATCGATAATTTATTTGGAAAACATTATTTTTAGCCCTTCGTGGGAGAAGTGATATTATGTTGCATGTAGCATACAGTGGAATAGCATCCCTATTCCTTCCAATGGGTAGGACTGCACATTGTAGATTTGGTATTCCACTAGATTGTGACGAGAATTCTACATGTAAAAGACTTATCCCATAAAATTATTTAATCTCTCTTCTCATTAAAATAAAACTCATTATTTGGGATGAAAATTATTAATTGGTAGAATGATTATGAGCCCGTTTGAATTAACCAAATTCCTCATTCGATTTCAGAGGAAAAAGTCACACTCGCAGTTTGTTTTACTATGATTAAAAAAAGTCAATGTCAATATTTAAAAAAGGTTGGACTCTATCTTCAAAAATAAGTTTTTACCCCCATGTTAGTGATGCGCTGCAATATGTCTTATCAATGGAAAGAGGGAACTCGAAGTATTAATATGTCATTAAGATGGGTTAACCCAAGATACTCCAAGAAATATTATTTACAATGGAAATTATATATGACATAAATTTGCACAATTAATTCTTCATGTAGGTGATGGTAATTTGTAAATCTGGTATCGCTCTTTAGGATGTACAATTAGATGTGACATTTATAGATGATTATTTTTTCAACTCTACGGGAGATCCTATAGCAGCAACTGTTGAGAGTACTTATACAAATACAAACTGCAACACTTCAAATACAGATATTTCTAAAGATATTGCTATACTAATCCCTACCAATGAGATTGTTGATACGATCAATGATTACATCATAGAAAAACGTATGTCTGCAAATGAAAATGTATATATCAGTTGTAACAATATTTGTCAAGATGACGAAAACATAGATAACGACAATGAATTATTCTCACTGGAATATCTAAACACGATCATTTGTAATGGATTACTGAATGATGAAATATAGATGAATTAGGGTTGCATAGTTATGCTTATTAGGAATATAGATCCATCAAATAAAGTATGCAATGTAAGTAGGTTAATAGTAACCAAGATGCGGAACCATATTATTGAGGTTAAATTAATTCTCGGGAAATCATGAAAGTAAAAAAATTTTGATTGGTAAAATGATTATGAGCCTATCTGATTTAACCAAATTACTCATTCGATTTCAGATGAGAAAATTTCAACTTATAGTTTGTTTTGCTATGATTATAAACAAAAGTCAATGTCAATCTTTAAAGAATATTAAACCTTATCTTCCAAAACCAGTTTTTAGCCATAAACATTTATGTTGCAATATTTCGTGTCACTAGCAATATTAGACTCAAAGTATTAATATGCAATTAAGAATGATTAACTCAAGATACCACAAGAAATGTTATTTACAATAAAATTTATATATGACAGAAAATTTGCAAAATGGATACTTGATGTAGGTGACAGTAAGGCTGGTATTGATTTTGAAGATCTACAATCAAATATGAACTGCACCACTTCAATTCAGATATTTTTAAAGATAGTACTATACTAGCCCTACCAATAAGATTTTCAGGAATGAAATTTTCAGCAAATTGTGAGAGAATTTTTGATATTATGCTTAATACTTATATTTAAATTTTGTTTTATTTTAGTTTAAATTTCAAATTAAATGAAAATACTCCCTCCGGTTTTAAAAAATTAACACTATTCATTGAGTAATTTTGATTCGACTTTTTAACACAGTTACATAAGATAAAACATAGTCAAGTGAAATCTTTTTAGATTCGTCGAATCACGTAGTTTTATAATTATTTATTTTATAAAAATTTGAGATATTACTATTTTAAAATGTGTATTGGATTGCGTGAAAACATGCAATGTTAAAATTTTGAAATACGGAGGAAGTATTATTTTAATAATTATTTTCATTGATTCGTTAGATTTGTATTGGACAATCCACCCTACAACCACATATCAGTAAATCACACATAAATAAATAAATTAAAATTGTAAACTCATTACATCATATTATATAAATTTTTAAGTTACTTTTTTTAACACTAATAATGTGACGAATTGAGTAATATAAGAAATAAAATAAATATTAATTCAAGTATATTATAAAATAAGTGAAACAAACACATATACAAATAAATTATAAAGTAAAAAATAAACATATTTTATTATAAGTATCCCAAATTTTCGGATATGGTACTTTATGTAGGGATAATTAGTATTAAATACAAGGATATATTAGGGTTAAAAAATGTAGCTTAAGAATTTATATAATGTGGTTGTAATGAATTTACAATTTAAATTTATTTATTTATGTGTGATTTACTGATATATGGTTGTAGGTTGGATGAGAATTATTAATGGTAGTAAATTAAAAGTTTAATATATTTATTTATTAATGCGATATGATGGGTATATTTGGTAATTAATATTTAATTATTTTTAAAATGGAAATAAAAAAATATTGGAACAAGAAAAAAAGAAAGTAGGACATAAATAATGGCACGGAATGAGTATATTTATTTTAATTAAAAAAGTAAAAAATAATTCAAAAAAAAGTAAAATAGGCCACCAGAAGGAGTCATTTCCACTTTTAGGCCATCGCAGCTCGAATTGCAGCCAAATGGCCTAAATTCAGGCCCGAAATCCTTCTAATGGCTATTTTCCCTAAATCAAAATATCGTGGCCAAAAAGTGGAAATGACTCATTCTGATGGCCTATTTTAATTATTACCTCTTAATTATATTATCATATACATACTCTTTCGAATAGATATAAAATCATTATACATTTTCATTACTCAAAATATAATTTTTTATTATTTTATATAATATAAGTATATATATTATATAAAATATATAATTATTCCCGTCGAGTTTCGACGGGTTACTTACTAGTATTTAATAACTTCATTTCCTACATTTCTTATTTAATGTTTATAGTTTCCTCAATAGATGTCTCATCAAACCCTTGTAGTGAGAATGTGTTTTTACGTCGTCTTCTCTATAATTTCTTGTAGTGATGAAGCATTTTTACCGTGAACCAAGACATACCAGAAGCTCATTCAATTATAATATTGGCCCATCTAATTACCTTAGAGACTAATATTCTTTCAGAAAAATCTCTTCCTGCAATAATTGATAATAATTACATAGCTTCACTCGGGAAAACTACTAGTTTTACTGTCAGATACCCGATTCTGAATCAATATAAATCGCAAAATATAAAAGGAACACATTCAACAAAAGGAAAATAAATAAAAGAAAACCTGACACCCTTAAAATTAATCATACACTAATTGGAAAAGCATAGATGGATAAAGTATGTCAAACATAAGTTACATACGACCAGCCCAACATAGAACTCACCCACAAATCAATTCTAACATATTCCCTCGACGAATGTCGTAATACGAACATGTTGTAACATATTAACCATGTGAAAGATTCTACTAGTGGAAATCAATTTCCGGACGAATTGAATGAAGCACCACAACCATGAGTCCATGATCAACATTTATATCAATCCAGCACAAAACCCTTGGAGAAAAACTTAAATTAATACCTAAGTTTGAACAATTTTTTTTTAAAGAGTCTCATATTAATTGAATTATCAAATCCAAAGTATGTTAGTTGTCACCCCAACCGTCCAATCTCCCCTTAATCGCAGTTTTAGCTTAGGTGACACATCAACTAAAACCGCGATTAAGGGGGATGAGATGGTTTGGACGAAAATTAACATATTTAGTGGATGAATTTGAATAATTTAATTAATATGAGACTGTTTAAGAAATAGAAATTGTTCAAGCTTATGGGATGATTTGAGTTTTTTTTCCCCCAAACTAAGATCGATAAATTGTGAAAATTGAGAATTCAACCAAATGGTGGAAACCATGGAGCCACCCATATACAAGAAGAGGTTTACTCACAAGGGGTGAAAACGGGACGGATACGGGCGGATAGTACTCTTCCCGTATCCTATCCCATATTTTTTTATCGAATATGGAATCGGATACGAATAGCCCGGATTCGAATACGAATTCAAATATTTCGGGATACGGATACGGGACGAATACAAGACGGATATACAACGGATTCAAATTTTAACGGATAAAATATTCGGATAATTTTAAAATTTTCTTCTTTTTTTTTTTCGAAATAGAAAACAAGTTTGATACATCGCCTCTTTGGGCATTTACTATGTGAGACTTTGCTATTCTTTCTATGAGAAAGCAGGTTTTCTCAATTAACATTATCCTCGTCAACAATTGCCATTTTCTCATCATCCATGCCTATACAATTCAAGCCTTACAGAAAGTTCTGAAGAACTTGCTCAAGAAAATGGATCAGTATATGAAGATATCCTCAAAAATGCAGAAAATGGTTTTCTTACTCTCGTAAGAAGAGCTTATGCAATTAGACCTATAAACCATTAGTTCTTGCTAAAATAAAATAAAACATCACTTAGGTGGACATTAGTTTCCCACCAAACCACTCTGAAGTAATGTTTTACAAACAAAGGTAAAAGAGGGTGAGAGTCACTATGATACTTATATACAACAATTTCAAATGATTTTGCATTAGCGATGTAAATCTGTAATTGCACTACCTATAAACACATCAAAAGAATGTAACTGGAATTATGAAATAAAACCCTTAATTTAATAGAGGTGTGAATCAACTGGAAACCGGGTCCGGTTAAGGTGCGATTGCATCAAATCGCAGCACATCAAGGCCAAAATCTTGAGCGTCCAATTAAAATTCAAGGGTTGTAAATGCAAAAGGGTAAAGTTGTCCAATAAAAATATGGAACGGTTTTATTTAATTTCGAAATTAACGGATTAGTACGTATCTTTAACGGATTTACTTCATATCTTAAACGGATTTGTATCCTAAAATATCTTACAACAGAAAAATTCACTAAAATTCACTAAAGCGTATTACTGACACAAATTATAATAATTTGTATCATTATTTTTAGCGATATCACGTTATACTTTTAACGAAATTATTAATTCCTTACTAAAGCATATTAATTTGTATCATTATTTTCAGCGAGGAACGTAATACTTTTCAGCGATGAAAGGACCTTCATTTCATCGAGTTTATACTATTATTTTCAGCGATGACTTACAATTCTAATACACTTTGCAGAGATATTATATATTTTCAGTGATGTATAATTATTCTTTTCAACGATGAACAACTATTTCTTTAAGCGAGATCACAATATTCTTTTCAGCGATACATCATATGTTTTTATTTTTAACGAAATTATTAATTCCTAACTAAAACATATTAATTTGCATCATTATTTTCAGCGAGGGAACATAATACTATTCAGCGATGAAAAGTGCTTCATTTCATCGAGGTTGTACTATTATTTTCAGCGATGACTTACAATTCCTTGCCCCCAAGATGTGCAACAGTTTTCATCGAGATACTAATACACTTTGCATAGATGATATATCTTTTCAGCGATGTATAAGTATTCCTTTCAGCGATGAACAAATATTTCTTTAAGCGAGATCACAATATTCTTTTCAGCGGTACATCATAAGTTTTTATTTTTAACGAAATTATTAATTCCTAATTAAAACATATTAATTTGTATCATTATTTTCAGCGATAGAACATTATACTTTTCAGCGATGGTATGTGCTTCATTTCAACGAGATTGTACTATTATTTTCAGCGATGACTGGAAATTCCTTTAAGCGAGATACTAATACGCTTTGCAGAGATGTTATAACTTTTCAACGATGAACAACTATTCTTTTAAGCGAGTTCACTATATACTTTTCAGCGATACATCATAAAAACCATAATCACTGAAACAATTCATAACAGTAAATCAGTTAAATCCATTCAAAGTCATAAAACATTCAACACCATAAATCAAATTCCAAGGAAAACATTTCATTCAATCACAAAGTCATAAAAACATTCAACACCACCATTCAAAAAGTCATAAAAACATCCCAAAACTTCACAAAAACAAGTCATTCCAAAACACCACCATTCAAAGTCATTCAAAAACATTCCAAACATATTAAACAGCAGGGATATGAGCAGGATCAGAGATGGCTTGATGCATCGCCCTAAGCCTATGAATCAGATCTTCCCACATATTTGTAAAAGCCTTTTTGCGTTCTCTCAACTGCCCTGGAGTATTTGCAAATGAGACTTTAACGCTGCGATAATGCTTTCATATTTCACGCAGCTGTGTGGGATCAAATGAACGTCTGTTCACATCAACACCATTAGATCTGCCTTCATTTTGGAGGACACCAATATGAATATCCAGAGCTTCGAAGTGGGGAATACACGATGTTATAAGATTTTTCAGCAGCCTCAATATCAGGATACTCAGTTATAATTTTCAACAGAAATTCCTGTGTTTCAACATAAAAGAAAGATAGCTTATTAACATATAAGATGTAAATATAAGATGCCATAATCAGTACAAAGCAATTCATAGCACTGAAACAATTTTTTGAAACAACCATAATCAGTACAAAAGCAACCATAATCAGTTCAAAACAATCACTAAAACAACCATAATCAGTACAAAAACAATTCATAGCACTAAAACACCCATAATCACTGAAACAATTCATAACCCTAGAAACAACCATAATCAGTTCAAAACAAAACACTAAAACAACAATAATCAGTACAAAACAATTAATAACTAAAACAACCATAAACACTTAAACAACTCATAACCCTAGAACAACCATAATCAGTTCAAACATAAACACTGAAACAATTCGTAACCCTAGAACAACCATAATCAGTTCAAAACAACATTAAAAACCATAAATCAGTTCAAAACAATTCCAACCAAAACCATTCTAACCATTAAAACCATAAAACAATTCAAACCATTAATCAAAAGGTTCCTAAGCATACTCAGTTGTAATTTCAATAAGAATACCTGTGTCTCAACAAGAATATCTCGATGCTTCTTCGGCACATACCCAGCGTTTAACATTTTTTCTATTAAATCGTTCAGTCCGCGCGCATTGTCACACGTCGGATGTGTATCCTTCAGATAATTCCCGAACATCTCTCAGCATTGTGTGAACAAGTCGGATGTGCGACTGGAACTCTCTCCCGTGCATCTTCTTTTGGACGACATTTCTGAGAAATGAAGGTGATTCTGATTACGTTTTTGAGAAATTAGGGTTTAGAAATGAAGTTTCAAGAAATGAATGTGATTCAATTTATAAGGCTAACAGTTTAAAAAATTTTCCGAGGCCCATTTAATTTTATTTAGGCCCATTTCATTTAGGCCACTCCATAAAAATGAAATATATTTCCTTCCATCGCTGAAAACAACATATACGCATCGCTTAAATTGCTTAATTTAAATCGCTGAAAACAATATAGAACCATCGCTTAAAATGCTATATTCACATGTACAAACATTTTGTCGCTTAAATGAATGTATAAATATGAAATTTCAGAAAACTCAGAAAAAGAGAAACATATCACAACAGAACTCAGAACTCAGCAACATACATAAAATCAAAACGACGATCAATCACCATCGCTTAAAATGCTTAATGTCCATCGCTGAAAACAATATCGAACCATCGCTTAAAATGCTATATAAATGTCGTTGAAAAATTGATTCTGTCTTCGTTGATAATCACATGTACAAACATTCGTCGCTTAAATGAATGTATAAATATGAAATTTCAGAAAACTCAGAAAAAGAGAAACATATCACAACAGAACTCAGAACTTTTGTTCTACTTTTGGCCAAACTGTTTATGTGCAATCCTCAAGTAATCTCTCACAAATTCTCGATTGGTGATCCTCACCAGCTTCAGTTCCCATGCTCCTTTGATCCGTTTGCAGATTAGACTTCTGACTTTGTAGTCATAATGCATGATCTTGTTTTTATTTCCTGTGTTACAATGCTCCAGGGCCTTCTGATCCAATTCCATGAGGAGTTCGAGATAAGAAGTTCTGTAACGCTCCATCATGGCGGACACCATGTCTCTTTCCAGGGCTTCCTTTAAATAAGACATATCTTATGCCAGATCATATTTCAGATACTCCTCTGCCTCAGCCTTGTTCATCAGTCTGTACTGTCTTGCATTCTTTCTCAGCACTGGCCAGTTCTTATGCCTTATCTCATGTAGCACTTTTTCCCTTAGATTTCTGATGTGCTCAGGATATTCAGGATCCACATCCACATCCATATCCACATCAGTTCCTTTTTCAGCTATCCCAACATGACCGAATCGCTTCAAATCAGCCAAATAGAGAATAATACTCCATAATTTACAAAGCCCATGTAAGAATAGAGAGATGTACATTTAAGCAATCACAAAAAGTGCAATATATATAAGCGATTAAATAATAGACATTTAAGCGATGAAACAATGTACATTTAAGCGATGAAAAGGTGTACATATAAGCGATCAAAACAATTACATTTCAGCGATAAAAAAACTGTACATTTCAGCGATCAAAAAAACAGTTCATTCTTTCATCAAAAAACACTTCATTCATCATTGTTTCTTTTTCCGACCCTCTTTTGACTTAGGTGGTGCTGGTTTCTTTACCTCAAATGACTAACTATGCTGGGCAACCAAATGCATCTCTCTACTCACTTCTCCAAGTACAAAATCTTTCTTTTGATTGACACATGACATCAATATTTGAGCGCAGACCTTGGCTCTTTTTAGCAGATTGTACCTTTTGTTCTTCATTTTTGCCAACATGTCATCCATAATTAATCCTTCCCAATAATCCATATATGACATGACAAAAACACCACAGCTGTGCTCATCTTTCTGCTCTGCCAACGGCGAGAAAAGCATACGATATGATGCAAATCATTTTTCAGAATTCATCAGTGTATTTCCCAGCATCCTGAAGTTATACCATATCCTATTCAAAACGTTATAATCAGCTGTCCACCCGCCTTCAGCATTCTTGCTGTTGAAGTAAAAAATTCTTCTCTTTCTCATATCAACAGAAAAAGCAACCCAATGGTTTTGACGACAATATGGGAAGAAGAACTGGAACATTGAGTAAACATATAATTAGAATCTAATAATGATCAACTATATAAACAAAATTATCAAAACAAAAATGTATCTTACATTCTCTGCATTCAACACCACATCAATCATTTCTTCAGGGAAAAACTTGAAATCTTTCACGAATATATCAACAATTTCTGCACCATCTTTTAATGGTAAATCTGCATCCACCTCTGCCTCTGCAAATGTCTGTTTCAAAAGATACAACATTTCATGCATCAAAAAGAAGTTAAATATATATATATATGTATGTATGTATGTATATATCATACTCACAGCAAATAATGATGAAAAATAATATTTCATCATTGGTTTCCCGTTGGCTCTTTCGAATTCACGACGGTTGATCACTTTCGCATAACAGTTTATAACAACATCCGCAATATCACTATCAACCCTCAGTGTTTCAATGTCAAGCTTGGACAAGTTCATTTCTTTATCATCATAAACAATCATGTTTTTCGCTTCAACCTTTCCTAGAATATTTGTAATGATAGCCCGAACAGCCACATTCAACTCTTCTGGAGTACATTTATATGACGCCTCAAATTCTGGATAGTCTTTAAATCGGGTATAAGTCATCTCCACGAATGTAAACTTATTGCATTTTTCTATAGGTTGGAGATCAATCATCATCACTCTACGAGGCATATACTTCTTCAATTTCTCGATTGTCTTAGCTCTATCAACTGTCTTAGCTTGTTCTTGAAAATTACAGATGATATAGCTGAAAACTATTAATATTTCTCACACAGTATAATATATCAATCATCGCTGAAATATGCATTGTATCATCGCTGAAAAACATAAAAACCATCGCTGGAAAACATAAAAACCATCGCTGAAAACTATTAACATACCTCTGGATTCTCATCTGATACAACATTCTCATTCTCAGATATGCCCAAAGAAAAGGTTGGCACATCTTTTGCAGGCATCTATACACATACTAGAGTAAGTTAGAAAAAAACCTACAGACCATCACTTTAAAACATAACAAACCATCGCTGAAAACTATTAAAATACATCTGGATTCTCCAATACATTCGATACATCTTTCTCAGCGCCATCATGTGCTAACTAAAATCACACAAGAAAATATATCAAACATACTATAGTAAGTTACAAAAAATACCTCTATATACGTCACAAGTGATATAGCTAAAAACTATTAAAACAGTTAATGCAAACCAATCATCATATCATCGCTGAAAAGCGCATCATATCGTCGCTGAAATGTGAACTAAATCATCGCTGAAAAACAAAAGAACAATCACTGGAAACTATTAAAATACCTCTGGATTCTCAGCCCCATCATGTGCTACATCTTTCTTAGCCCCATCATGTGCTAACTAAAAATCACACAAGAAAACATATCAAAAACATTTTGTTACTGTAATCCCTATAGCAAACATTTTGTTACTGTACATACATTCAAAGAATCGAAACTGAAAGGGATTCAGAATCGAAATAAAGATCTCTGCAATAAAAATAAACAACACAGAAAAAGCAAAAAAGAAAAAAGAATGTCAGAAACTACCTTCAAAAAATATTATGAAGTACAAAATTTATAAAACTACCTTCGGTACATTTTCAAGTAAATTTTCAGTCTCCGGGGCAACTCTCTCTTCAGTTTTGTCTTGTACATTCCCAACATCTACATCACCTCCTTCCCGCAAACTTGTCACCTCCGGACCCCCTTGACTCATCACAACATTTCCAGCTACTGCTAATATACCCATCACGAGTTCTCATTCACTTGCAGTTATATCAAGATTATTTGACTGTTCTCCTTCACGACGTCGACCCACATTAATCAACTGTTCACCTGCATCTTGATCACAAGGGGGGTGTAGGGAAGGCTGAAGACAATCACCTAAAGCAGGGGATTGAACAGGATCACCTAAAGCTTCAACATCATCTCTGGATGCTTCTATGAGAGGATCAACATTGTCTGAAGCATTAGCATCCCTATATTGGCAAGCAATGTTCACAATAGAGTCCATTGTGTGATCAGAAAGATGGACAACTGGTTCAGAATCAGTTGTCTCATTTGCATTAGCTTCATGCACGGGTGAATACATAGAGTGCAAGCTAGTAAGATTGGCAGCTTGTTCATTTCCACTAGCATTCAAATCCTCATTTTCTCCTAACTGCTCATCTCCTCCTCCATCCACACTCCTAGAAAGATTGACAGTTGGTTCATTTGCACTAGAATTCACACGCTCAACTTCCACTTCTTTTCCACCCCTCCTTTTCTTCTTTAGATCAGAAACAAAAGTACTAATTCGATCATCATCTTCCACATTCCTTTTCACAGCCTTCGATTTCTTCTTAAAGTCAATATCTGGATACTTTGCATTAGGGAAAACCTTCCAAATATCAACCATCTCCAAGTATCGATCCTTTTTACATGTAAATCCAACCAAATGAAGCTCTTCACGCTCATAGAAATCAAAAAACATGTGCTGAAAAAAACAAAAACAAACAAGATACATAATCAACAAACAATGACCATAATCAACAATATAAATCACATAACAAATATAAATTGCATAACAAACACAAAATTAAAATTACCATTAAGCAAAACAGGTCTCCACAGGGGCGTGCTTGAGCACTGGTTCCCTTATCCAATTTTGCCTTATACTCATTCAGAGATTTGATCAGAAATTGTCTAATATAATGACACCAATTGTACCTTAAAGCTTCTTCCGGAGATCTAAGAAACTGAAGATACCTTTTGTTTACAACCCTCCCTGAGTTAGGAGTAAAGACTTTCTGCAGAGCAAACAATACATACATCCTCCAGTAGTCGTCCAATGGAATTTCAGTATTCTCCGTATTCTCTAACATAGCTCTAAGATCCTTAACAGGTATTCGATTAGGCTCCTTCTTATTCTTAATAAGAGAATACTTGTCACAAAATTTATCAGCAAAATCATAACCAATCTCATTATTCTTCAAATCTATTATAAACTTATCGACTCCCCATGGCAAACCATATACTTTATGAATGTCTTCATCTGAAAACCTCCATCGACGGTTTTTATCAATAATAAAACATTCCTCCTGAATGCTCCACTGATTAATCAAAGTAATAACAGGATCAACCTTGAGCATGCACATATTGAACATAAGCAGACAACTAAAGCAAGTTTCGTGAATAAACTCTTTCTTTCCATCTCCGTCACTCTCGTTCAGGATTTTATTTAAAAGACAAATGCTAGATGGAACGCAACAGACCTGAGTATGCACTTTTTCAGCCATTCTTCAGAAGAAAAAAGAAAAGTATCACCTTTCACCGTTTCACTGATCAGAAAAACAATCGCCGTTAGCCGTAGACGCTCAATCGCTAAATCGCTGAAAAACCCTAGAGAAAGTATCGACAGTGATAAATTAAATTTGGCGGTTAAATTGAAGTTAAATACTACATGGTGAAATCTCGACGGTTATTTTTTATTAATTACTAGACGGTGAATTTTTATTAATCGCGTTACTAGACGGTTACGCGAATTCTGAAACATTGTAAAATTTTTATTAACTACTACACGGTTATTTTTTCATTAACAAATCTCTATCGCTGAATTGCATTATGACCATCGCTTTCTTATATAGATATATCTCGCTGAATTGCATTAGTTACGCGATTTCTGAAACATTGTAAATTTTATTAAATACTACACGGTTATTTTTTTTAATTAAAACTAACTTCCATCGCTGAATTGCATAATGATCATCGCTTTCGAAATATAAGTATCATCGCTGAATTGCATTAGTTAGCACTGAACTAAGTCGATCAATACAATATTAATGATCAATACACATAATGTCATTTCTAAAAAACAAAAATCTTCATTTCTTCATCCGTTTACGATGTTCTAACTCTTTCTTTTTCCGAACAGCTTCAGAAATAGAGACCATTCTCTTGTTCGATTTCTTCCGCCCTTTACACGTTTCTCTTCCCCTTAAATGCAAATTTGAGTAATCTGATGTACTTCCAATCTCTGAAAAAAAAAACAAAAACATTGAGAATTACTAATTTCAAAAAAGCAAAAACATAAATATGTATTTGATTAGAAATTACCCGACTCTTTGTTAATATCAATATTGTCATACTTTGTTTTCATCAATGTCTCAAAATCATAAATAAACGATTCACAAGCATCATCATTTCGTGACAACACAATTGCTGACTTAAAAAACAAGCCACACAATTTCCGGTATCTAGATGCTGCATTGACCACATTTGTTTCTTTTCCAACACCAACATCAACATAACTGGGATCACATTTTGCATTCCTTGACCACCGCTGCAAAATATATTTATCTGGAATAGTATGAAACACTTTTGCTCCACTTCCTGACAGAACATCCATCACCCTCAAAGCATGACAACATAAATAAAATCCCCATATTCTCAAACATATTGCAAGTGCATCCAATTGTACCATAATCAATGTTAACATTGACATGATCACCAATCATCTTTGAATCTGCATCTTCTCTCTTGCAAACACGATAAATTAATGCATCTGGTTGAAGCTCAACCACATACCCAAATGACAGATCATACTCATTGTGGAAAATATTGAACACATTTGGTGTATACTTCTCAGCTATATATTTCAATAGTGGATTCATAATAAACCTGGCAGAGACTTGTCTATCATCTGCCTTAAAATCTTCCATCTGTTCATTATCCCTCATTGACTCCACAACCCTTTCAAAATGTGCAAAGAACTCAACATAGTTATCAACTGGCCTTAAGAACCTGTGAAATGTCAACACATATGGGAATGTGAAAATCAAATTCTCAACTACATAAAGCAAAAACACATCGCTGAAATAAATAGCTCACCCTCGCTGATCAAAACAGATAACCCTCGCTGAAAATAACTATTCAACTATCACTGAAAATGAAATTTATTCATACCATTTCACAACTGAGTTAAAAGATTCACTTAGCTGAGTAGTCCTCATTCCTGCAGTAAAATGATTTTTAACCCAAGCAGCGGACCATTGCCTTCTCAAATTATAAGTAGTCGACAACCACCTATGTTCAGACTGTGAGAAACAAGTTGATAGCATGTATTCCCATTCCACCTCAAATTCCATCTCTGTCCTCACATCATATACCAAATGATGAAATAACTTATCAAACATAAAAAAATGAGTTCAACGTGTACATATCAATATCCAATCGAAAAACAATTGAAAGTAAAAATAACTAAATATTTACCTTGGTGTGTACAGTTGACTCAAATTTTTTTTCGCATTTTCTATAATGTGCCAACTACATAAATCATGATAGGTATTAGGCAAAATTTTCCTAATTGCCGGTGCCATCGCACAATCTTGATCTGTGAAAATCGTTTGAGGTGCCTTATCCCCCATACACTTCAAAAATGTTTTAAATAGCCACTCAAATGATCTTTGAGTTTCATCAAGCATCAATGCAGCTCCAAAAATAGAAGTCTGTTGGTGATGATTGAATCCAACAAAAACAGCTAATGGTCTGTAATTTTTATTTGTCCGATACGTTGTATCAAAGGTCACACTATCACCAAAAACTTGATAATCCATCCTCATTTCAGCATCTGACCAAAAGATATTTGTAATTCTCTCATCATCATCCAGATCATACTCATGGAAGAAAAATGGATTACTGACACATTTCTCAGAGAAATACTTCAATACAACACCAGCATCCCCTACTTTTAAATTTCTTTGCCGCCTTCTAACGAGTGCATTCTTCAAATCGTCCTTTAAAAATCCTACAAGTCCACTACCTCCAGCACCCATACTCAACAAGTCATATGATGACTTCAATGACAATCCAACTTCTTCATGTATACCAGCAACAACACTGTGTAACTCATCAACTCTTCTATTCGATTTCAACATATGCTTCCTTGATGGTCCATGCAGAGCATGATTATGATCACCACAGAAAAACACAACTCTATAATATTTTTCATCAGTTTTATAATGTAACCTAATCTTTGCTTCACAACCAGTTCGGGTTTTATCACTCCTACGAAATTTCAGACTCTTAGAACGACAAGATGAATCACTATCCAACAAACAACCACGACGAAATCCTTCCTTATTGCACGCATATTGTAAATAGAACAATCTATCAACTTCATATCGCTTCGGTCTCTCATACATTTTCCTTACCGAGAAACCTAAACTATGAGCATAATCACAATAAAAACTAAACGCATCATCAGCTGTAACAAAACTTAACTCACTCCAATTTATATTACCTGTGAAGAAATAAACAAAGAATTCCCATTAAAATAATAAATACATGTAGCTGACATAAACCATCGCTTAAAATGCTTAATGTTCATCGCTGAAAACAATTCACATGCATTGCTGAAAATGCTAAGCATGCATCGCTGAAAATATGATGGTTCTGTCCCTCATAATCACATGTACAAACGTTTTGACGCTTAAATGAACATATAGATATCAAACTTCAGAAAACACAAAAAAAGAGAAACATATCAAAGCAGAACTCGAAAATTCAAAAAACATACATAAAATAGAAAAACGACGATCTGCGATAAAACTACTCAAAATTCGAATCTTCTAAAAAGTACCATTGAACACAGAACTCGAATCTGAAAACGTTGCCGACGCATTCAACGACATGCTAATCGCATTCATAATTGCCAGCAACTTCCTCACACCGCCGCAACACGTACAGAGCAAAACAAAAAACAGAAGAAAACTAGGAAATCCGAAGAAGACGACGTCCAACGGCGAAAAATATGGCAAATATACGAAATTACTTTTCTACCCTTAGAGTTAATCTCAATCGTCGATTTTGAAAGACAATCAACGGCTGTAAATTTTCACAGCACATCAAGTCAAAAAGGGTGATTGCACCCTAACAATTGCGCTGGAAACCATTAAAATTTGTAGGATAGGGTTCTACATTGAAGAGCAATATCGAATGTGAAGTAGAAATTGGACTTTCAAGATGCTCCACCAATTCAAGAAACCTTTATTGATATGGACGACAGCGACTGGAGACACGCGACAGAGTGGTGGACGTGGAATTGATTTCGCTAGGGTTTAGGCCAAGAGGGGCGTTTCGGAAGAAGGGAGTGAAGGCAGGTCAGTCCAACGGACATGGCGGAAGGTGGCAGAGGTGGGTGGACGGTGGCACCTATGAAGATGATGGCATTCATGTAGCCGGCAAAGGGGATCAGACAAATGGTGCGCCGCCGTGGGACGGGAACAATCAGAAGAGCAGAATCGACAATGGAGGCAGAGGAGTCGGGGATTCAAAAGCAAAGGGTTTACCATGGGGTGGGGTATGCGGACTAACCAGTCAAGAAGAGACACGTGGTAAGGCTGAGGGCAAAAATGTCAAATGAAGTGTGTATGTATATAAATGATATATAAGTTTTTTAAAATATATATAATCCGGATATCTGGATAATATCCGGACAATATCCGGAAAAATCCGGATACGGGCGGATATTTTCAATTCCATATCCGATCCCGTATCCGATTTTTTATATCCGTATTTGTATTCGTATCCGAAAAATATCCGACGGATAACAAAATCCGGATCCGAATTCGGATACAATCGAATACGGCGTCGGATCGGGCGGATATTATCCGTCCCACTTTCACCCATACATGTGAGTGTATCAATTGACACAACATAAACTACCCATATATTTAACAACACCTCATTGTCCCCCCTTACGGCAAAATCAACCCGCGACATGACAATAGGAATATTGACATGAATTGGTTATAGACTGAACACAAAAAACATAATAAAGATTCGAATTTTATTCATGAGAATCGAATTAAAGACCACAAACATGCTTGTCTCTGAATACATAGAATAGAACA
The DNA here is from genome assembly GCA_030278955.1 of Hygrophila difformis. Classification (NCBI taxonomy): domain Eukaryota; kingdom Viridiplantae; phylum Streptophyta; class Magnoliopsida; order Lamiales; family Acanthaceae; genus Hygrophila; species Hygrophila difformis. The sequence continues at coordinate 39,668,232 of JAOANR010000008.1, read as the reverse complement.
ATAGAGGAACTTCCACTTGTCATCCCATTACAGCCAACCTTACCCAATTATGAATTCAAGTGTTAACTATTCATTGATACTATTGTTTTATATAGGTTTGTTATTTTTTTTCTTAATCCAATTGTTTTACAACATCACATCTCATCTATATGTACATACTCTAAAGATTAATTCAATATCAAGGTTATTGAAAACAGGGCCGCTCCTAACATTCTAGGGGCTCTAGGCAAAATAAAATAATAGGTTCCATTTTTTTTTTGGTTCACATCCGGGTATCCTCAGGCATCATCGAATCCAACACTGGACATTGAAAGGTTGTCTCTCCCAAAAAATAATTTTGCATATATAAAACCTCGAACCCGAGACTTTTACTTAAGATATATGTACCGGTTGAATTGAAATATCTTTAAAAATAAAAGTTTGTCAATATAAATGATTTTTTCTTATGTTCATGGAACGTTGTAATTTTTTGTGAAGAAACTAAATGAAAAACTAATGGTTAGTTTTGCTCTAATAAAAAAGGAAAACATAAAGAATTAAATGAAAAATTGATATCATAGCAATAAAAAATTATTATCAAAATTTAAAAGTAAATTTAGCCCCTTTAAATGGGGCCCTAAGCAATTGCACATCTGACCTGTCAGGACCGCCCCGATTGAAAATTGGGCTTCTAAATAGAGTCCTTCTTCCTTTATTTTGTCCACCCATTACAAGATTTTTTGGGTTTTCTCAATTATTCAAGTGTAGTCTGGATCTTTCCTTTTGTGGTTCTCCAAAGATAAAAAAAAAATCCTTCGAGTCAAGAAGCCCGTGCTTCGTTTGTTGAGCTTTACAATTGTACTACTTGATTGCTTGTACCAATTATTTTTCAGTTGATTTTTTTTTTAAAAAAAAAGAAACTACTAACCAAAAGTTCAAACTCAAATCTTCAAGCGAGTAGATGTCTTTAATGTCATATTTATTAATATCATCAAGGAACTAATTAGGCCGCTAAACCTAACTTTGACATATTTTGGGGTCTCAGTTAATGTACTAAATGCAAAGAATTCAATATTTGCTGAAGTACCAATAAAAAATGTTGAATTGTCACTAAAATATATTGAATCTCTTTTCTCAGTATTAATAGGTTGATGTTGAAGATATTTATTCAACATTTTTAATGGACAATTAGTAGTATAAATGATACAACAAATACTGAATCATCATAGGAATCCATTTGAAAATACTGAACCAATTCCATATAGGGGTGAGCACGTATACATGAATGTTTGATATTTAGTTCAAAATAATGAATCCAATTTGAATATGATATAGTAAACACTCCAATGGCTAAGTTGAAGTTTTTCATTTTAATTGGTTTAGAAAAAAAGAGTCTAACCAAAAAAGTTAACTGGGCTAAAACACAGTCCAAAGTTATGATCCCAACTCAATAAAATAAATTCATATGTATGTTATTACATTGTCTTTTGCCGGACCGGTTAGGAAGTTGAATGCCTTTATTCAGCTCAAGCTGAATGTAGTACTTTATAGTCATTGTTTTAAATATCTCCGAACTTTTTGAAATTTCGACCGAAATTTTGGGTTTCGCGACACCCCGAAGTGAAATTTCACATGCAATATTTTTTTGCAAAATTTCCATCGAAATTTCTCCAGAAATCCGAATTTCCCGAAATTTTTAAAAAAATATTTTTTTCTAAATTTTAAAAATATATTTTTTTTTAAAAAATTAAGTTAAAGTTTATGTTTTAATCCATAATGATGATTTCATCCAATTAACTTATTTATCAATTTTAAGTCTCTTATCAATCAATATGGTGCATGATATCAATAATATTACTAGCATATTATATCATTAAATAAATATTGTTACCATATTACTAATTTATATAGCAACAGAGATGAGGAATTTGAAATATCTTCATTTTCATCATCTCAGAAACTCGAATTAATTTATTCAAAAAATTACAAATATCTTCGAAATTTCTCCCGAAATTTCAAATATCTTCGAAATTTCTCCCGAAATTTCAAATATCTTCGAAATTTCCCTAAATTTATATGTCCGATATGGATACCGAAACCGATATTTAAAACCTTGTTTATAGTAATCTTTGTGCTAGTCGGGATCCTCATCATTATATACCATAGGTGAGATGAAACAAAAAAAGGGAAATAGGATATTTAATTGCCAATATTCACTCCGCAATTTCTGTATAGTGACGTATAGGTATACTAGCTAAAATGCTGTGCACAGCACAACAGCATATTGAGGGAGTATAACCGCCCATGGAAGGGAAAATAAATAATTGTAGGTACGTGATTTCTTATCAATAAAGGTTAGGAACACCTTTACGATGGAGCTCACCAAAATAATTCTTTGTAGAGAAGCTGTGTCAATAAAGGAACTCCTTTTATTACGATGGAGCTCCTTCCCTTTCAAGACTCACAGATTCTTCTTTTATTACGATGGAGCTCCTTTTGTGATTTCTTATCAATAATTCTTTTATTTCTTACCAACCCGCAATTAACTGAAGCCTTTTAATCAGATTGAAATTCATTTGAAACCCTCAAATATTGAGAAAATCAGTAATTCTGTCAAAATTTAATATCCAGAATAGTAAAAATGATTTGAACATCTATTATGGAATTTGTTCCATTTATGCATTTAAAAAACCTGGAACAAACTGATCCCCTATCCACTTGGCCCTATTGACAAACTGATTGGTCTTTGGTTTCAATGCATTGGAATTGGATACTATATGCAGGTGAGGGGTGATGATTGTAACAAAAGCAAGGGAATGTCAATGCGAACCACTACATTAGTGATCCTACTGCTTTTTCAATCCTGAGTAGAGATTAAGTGCTTTTGATGCTAATGGCGGTATGGGATGATCTCTGAGGCTGGGATTCATGATACTTTAACTGGACGAGCTACTTACTATTGGGGTAGTAATGGCTTTGGCGACGTTCTGGCGAGTTTCGGAAAGTGGTGATCTGGCACGGGTTCCGCTCTTGTGTCTGTTCTTATAGCATTGGTCCATGTTTTGTATGCTGCACATAATTACTTAGGGTTCGTTGGTGATTGGAGCTCTGCGCAAGGCTGATGCTGGACTGGGGGTTGAGGAATGTCCACTGCCAATGTTTTGGACGTAGGGGGACGATTACTTGCACAGTGGAAAATGTGAAGGGAAAGTTCAGAAATTGATAGTTTGCTAGCTTTTCTTTGTTGGGTTTTTTTGGCTTTGGGGCTATTGTTTCAATGTAGTTCCTGTTGTGGCTGGAAAGATAGCTGACTAGCTAGGCTCTGGTGTCTTGATCTAAGAATTGAGTGTATTGTTCTTGTTTGAAACTAGTAATAATACCTCTTCTTCTAAAAAAAAACCTGGAACAAAAGCAACTTACAAGGAAAAGAAAAAAATAAAGGAAGAAATTGAAAAAGAAAAAGAAAAAGGAACAAGAAGCCAAAGGAAAGTGCATCCGAAACGTAACGTCAAAAAGCAAAGGTACCAGGGTAGGAGTGTTCGACATATGTCCCAGCTTCTGCTTTAACTGGTCTTCATTGAAGTCGGAACTGAACATGTCATCATCACCATTGTAAGCAATAAGGGGATGATATCTGCATATCATAGAAATAAAAAATTACAAAATGTACACAAATCACATACAGATGCAGTTCAAAGAAAAATGACTCAAGTAATGTAATACCCGAGAATTTTGCAACATAAAATAAATAAATAAAATAAATAAATAAATATAATAAACATGATAAATGAATAAAGAATCATAGAAGATGAGAAATGAAATTTAAATTAAAAAGAAAACAAAATTCCGAAAACCCGAGAAGCCGAAGACAATTAAATCGAATGAATGGGTACACGGGGACCCGACACCGATAGACTCAATAACTCGAGTCCAAATATAAATTTAGGTCCGAATAAAATTAATATAGGAAATCGGAGCCCGAAGATACCCCGGAAATCGGAATCGGGGAACATAGAGGGATAGAAGTCCGAAAGAGAGGAGGAAAAGCGCGACGGATCGCACGACCCGGCCCAGACCGAAGTCCAGGCCAGGACGGCGCGGTCGCCGCGCGCTCCAAGGGGTTTACCGCGCCAAGAGCGCGCCACATGACAGATTTGGTGGTTGCGTGAATCTCTCGCCCGAACGCGGATTTTTCGACTTTCGGTTGAACATATCTCGACCCAAGACCCTTGGGGTCAGATTTTGGACGCCCTAGGTCTTAGATATCTATAAATAAGACCTTCTAGGAGCTCCGTATACCTTTACGAAACCCTACAACCTTCTATACATTCGAAACCCTAGATCCGGAAGTCGTCGGAGGCACAAAACCGAACAACGGGACTGACTTGGACGAAAATTGGGAGCCTTCGATTGTCGGGGTAAGATACGAACCATTCTTGTCCATTCTTTTTCCTGTTCTTGATTCAAAACGAATCCTAAATCGATCTCTTCCTATTCTAAACCCCCGATCCGGATCGAGAACGAAGAACCCGACGAATCAAGGAGATAAACGGTGGACTGGAAGCCACGCCTCCGAATCAACGATCCCGGACGCTCAACAATCTGTAAGTTAACGCTTACTTTGGTTTTGGGTTGTTAAAAGATTCGAACATATAGATGTAATGGAACCCTATCAAAATCTGTCTACACCGGCGCAGCGTGGTTGTTGAATTTATTCGAACCCTTTAAAACGTTCAAACGAGAAAACTTAAAACACGAAAAACATTCCTAAGACATAGATCTAGCTTCTGTAAAAATTTCATAATTTTTCATCGTGTTTTGATATCCGAAACTGATCGTAAACGAGCCTGCTTTAGATTTAGATCTTGAAACGATGATAGATTCTTTATTCGAACTTGTTGGTGATTTCTACCTTAGATCTAGACCGATCTAGGCTTGGCGTTGAACATAAGAGTTGTAGATCTATACTTTATGAATACCTCCGTAAAATTTCAGAATTTTCCGTGATGATTTGATATATGAAATCCACTCCGAACCGAACTGGTTTTAAATCGAATCTTGAAACGGGACAGAACATAGGTGCGAACTTGTTGACGTTTTTGACTAGAGTTCTAGGCCGAATTAGATCTTTAGCCGAACATGAAAGTTGTAGATAATTGTCTTAAGATGATCTCTGCAAAATTTCATCAAATTTGGAGTTGAATTGCTATGGTAGAAATCGAAATCTTTAAACTGAGTTATATGAAATTCGGACGGAACAGTACTTCTGTGAAAATTAGCGTTTTTGACCTGTTTAGGTATCTCGGATTGAAAAAGTTAAAACACGAAAGTTGTAGATCTCGACGTTTTGGAGTCAGTCGTGAAATTTTGGAATTTTTGAAATTAAATCTGATTTTTAACGAATTATAGAGTAAACTGTGATTTACCGAACGAAATTTTGAAATCTTGTTGAAACGGTGGAATTAGCCTTTGAGGTTGAAACGAATAGAAATTCTTTGAAATACGATATACGAAACGAGAAGATTAAAATATTACGGGTTATGACTAAGCTAGATACTGTCAATGTTCTCTGCGGCTTGGGACATAAGAGCCCAAGTGTATGTCTAGGTTGACGTAAGAGCCCTAGCGAAACAGTGATCGTATGGCTAGCGGACGGATTAACTCTAACTAAAAGATCTGGATCGACCATGATACCTGTGGACATAAGAGCCCAGGCGTAAGGCTGGCGGACATAAGAGCCCTAGCGGTGGTGATCTCTAAAAGATATGGACCGAGAAGTTTATGAGAATTCCAAACCTAAATCCGTATTAAATTGTGTTTTTAAATTATGGCAACTTATTTAATTACGTTGCAAGCTATATTGATGACCTTATGAATCCATGTCTTTTAAATTATGCGATTACATGAATTGTTAAATTATGCACATGTTTTCATTAAATTTTAATAAAGGCTTTGAAACCTCATAATCTTGTATGTGTTAACTTACTCAGCACGTAGTGCTGACCAAAACCGTATTTTTTTCCCTGTTTCTTTCAGAGCTGAAGAATATGCATCATCATATGCATTCATGGGAATTTTGGGGGAAATGCTTTAATTGTAAATGTTACGTTAGACTAGAAATTGCATGAACGGGCCTGTTTAACCCGTATTCTGGCCGTGTTGGCTATATTTAAATTCTGCTGCATTATACATATGTAATTATTATTTTTCCGCTGCAACTTTGATGTATTATTTTTAAATTATATATGAATGGGCTGTTTGAATATTTTAAATTCTGAAAAAACCATAGCCTTGCATCTCTTTAGTGAGCTCGGAGAAACCGTGTCTTGCTAGAGAGGTGTGGCGGTGACACCCCGACCTGGGTGACCAAAAACCGGGGTGTTACAAGTAAGGAAGGAAATCACATCAGGATTGGCTTTCCTGGGCATCAATTCTGATTCTTGACCCTCACTTTTCATTTTCGAAGCCAGATCAACCATGGAAGCTCTTTCAGGGAGAGTGACATTATATTCTCGGTTACTCACTGGAGCCTAAAGTGAATGTCAAACATGGAAAAAAAAAAGAAAAATAGATATATTGAGTAATTGAGGTATAAATATATCAATGAGCAAATCCCAAAAGGAGTAAAATTACAGTAGATTTATAAAAGTAAAAGAAAAAAACCTGGAACTCAATTGACAAGCCAACTCTTGCCTACGAAAACAAGCCAACTCTTTTAACTTTCAAGTAGTATGAGAGCTAAAAAATTTCTAAACAATTTCAGGTCAAGGCTAAGAGGTGAAAACCATAAGAAACTAATTTAGGTCATCAAACCTGCTCAATCTTTAATTTTATATGCACTTGCCTACGAAAGAGCAAACTCAAACAAGCATGGAAGAAATGAAACTGAACATTCCAATGGGGATCTAGGGTTCTTCAGACAACACCACACAGATCTTTTCAGAGAAGCTAAAGGAATAGAGGAAAATGGGCAAAATCAAACAAATGGAAAAATTACAGAAAATCACACAGAAGGAAGCAAAATTATAGAACAACATAAACAATAAAAACAAAGCAATGAGCGAACTCGAATCCACCTGCTGATTAAGGGAAACAATCGACAATTCCGTAAAACCAGTACAACCCAGTAGAATTGAAAACAATTGGTTAATAAGTGCATACCAAAGTGCTAGGGTTACCGGAAAGCCGCCCAATAAATCGTCCCAATTGATTTCTCTCTGCTTCGACCCATTCTAAACTCAATTGGGACACCCACGGCTCAAGCTGTAAGTGTTCACCCCTTTTTCCATCACTTTTTGTAGCTTTGATCTTGTCTCCTACATGTTGTAAAATAAATTAAATGTATTCATTAAAAGCCAACACTTTCAACTGTTGAAGAAAATACACAGTATTAAATTTGTCAAAATCTGACACATTGAAGCAATTGTTTAAATGCATGATTATGGACGAATAGTAAGTGTAGAGGCCTTAATAAAACAATTGTTTAAGTCTGTTGTATCCAACCATTCCTAGGCAAACAAAATACTCCATTCATAATGGTAGCAGCAACACTAACTTGTAAGCAATGGCCATGTCTGCTCGTACACAGTATATATCTGTTCACCATTGAGCGGAAGAAAAGTGTAAAAAAATGGGGAACAGTTGAGTGCATCCCTAGTTAGTGACCCTATGAAAGCATCTTGCATTGTGAAGAATTGAATCACTTTGACATTTTTGAGGGATGTGAATATGGTCATCAGCTACCTCAAAGAAACCATGTAAAGACAGAAGTGTAGTGATTTTCTCATCGATAGCTTGTTGAATTAAGAAACAACAAACCTAGTGAAGTAAACACCAAGTTCTATTGAATACCAGGAAAATAACAGATTACAAAAAAAAAGGGAAAAAAGGAGTCCTTTAAAATCCATATACATTATCATCTCTTCTGCTATTCATTTGGAGAGGCCTAGTGGCCGCATCACCCTCATCTTCAAGCCACAACGCAGCAACCTGGGAAACTGAGGGTTCGCCTGCACCGAGCAGCGCCTGTGCACAAGGAAACAAACAATTACACCACTGTCTGTTGTTTTCCAGAGCCAGATAAAAGTAAAAAGCTTCAAATAAGGATACAAAGAAAGGCTAAAAAGAGAGATATGTATGAATACACCTTCAAGGTCGCCGATAAGGTTCTTCTGCTGAAGAGGGAAAAAAACAAAGAAAACAGAAATGAATGAGAGATGGAGAATAAAAAAACTTATATAGAATATGCATATATGTAGCATCAATTGTAAGTGCAAAGGAAGATAGGAGTGTTAATCAGAAATATTGCATAAGCATAGCATCGAATAATAAGCAGAATCATACCACTGCTTTGTTGGCGCTTGTGGATTTGGTTCAAAGAATGGTGGAACACTGATAAATAAATGTCGACATTCACAAAATAAAAGTATAGGAAATTGGCAGTCTGTTGGTTTGTAATCAAATCAGGTTGCAGTTAGACATTACCTTACGATCGGGGTCCGCATAAAGGGAATCCAATGGAAATGGTAATTGGCAGGAAGGAAAAATTAGCCTAAATGAACAACCAACATATAGAGTCATTCCAACAATTATTCTCCTACAATACAACATTACAAAATATCAATTACAAGTTACAAAGAACTTCTAAGCTAATGCAGCCATATGCTCGTTACTCTTTTTATCTGCACTGCTAATCACCTTGGAAACAAAGTGAAAATGATAAGCTAATTACCCTTTCAGCAAGAAGTTGAGCTTTGTCAGGAGTACCAACGCCAACAACAACTAATTTCACTCCAGCAGAGTCAAATTTCTCCTTTGCTTCTCTAAGTGCTAAGGCAAGTTCCCAACTTTGATACCACAAGCAAATGCCACATTCAAAATGCCAAATGGAGTATCCATATGCACCAACCATGATTTTTGGAGATTAGGTTGTAAATTACCAACAAAAACATCCAAAATGTCTCAAAAGCGCCACAACAACAATTCCCTGGAAGAGAAATTTCCAAAGCACAGTGAACAAAACACTCCAGAGTAAAATTCGGAGATCAGGATTCCGACAGAAGCATTAACTGTGTTGTATCCAAAATCAATAAATAGTTAAATACCTTCTGTTTGCTCCCACAGGTCCTTGAATTTGACGGGCTCTCCTGTTTGTAGCCTTTACTTAACATAAAGGGTTAAATATTAAAAAGGGCCATAACAAGGAGGCTATTCCGCTTTTAGGCCATAACAAGTTACAATTATGAAAACAGGCCATAACAAACACAGTTTTGTAAAATTTAGGCCATACGCCCAATTGGAAATTAATAAAGGAACCCAACAACTTTTTCTTTATTTCATTCATACCCCAAGAAAGTTTGACTTTATTTACTTTAGTCATTTCTCAATATACTTAATTTTTCATTATGCAAATGATTCCTAATGCACTTGAAAATTGGTATCAGAGCCTAGGTTTTATTGAAGAACATATTAATTATATTATTTATAATATTCTATCTCTTAATGGTGAAGACTTAATTATTTTATGGATTCAAACAATTTGAAACCTACGAGTTATTTCCAAAATTTGGAAATAAAAAATAGAAATTTCCAGAGGAAATTCTTGAACTTGTCTATAAGACAATATATTATTAAAATTAATTTCTTTCATAAAAATGAGAGGAACTGACTGGAAAGAAATTGATCCGGATAGCTCTAAGTTATCACAAGACTTAAGAGAAATCCAAAAGACGATTCAAGATTATGGTAACCGGGTATTAATTATACCTGGAAAAATAGATAACTTGAATCAGTCAACAGAGGAGATCTTGAAATTATTTCAAGATCTAAAGAAAGAGATTATGAATCTGAAATTTGATATTTCGGATATCAAGAAAAGGCAGAAGGATATTCCTGGATCTTCAAAGAATAACCAAGCCAATATTAGAGATGCATTTGGACCAGTACAAGCTTTACACCAAAAAGGTAAAGCAACCATGGTTCCAAAGCAGAAATCACAAGAAGAGCTTATGATCGATCTCCTGAAAACAGTCGAATGAGTGTTTCCAGGGCAGATCTATCAGATCTACAAGAATTAGCAGAATCATTTTCCCAACTTGGGATTATGGATCTTGTTAATGTAAAACCCAATGAAGTTCTTCAGCTGGGTTATGCGGAAGAATCAGGATCCAACGTAACCCACGATGGACCGCCTGATGTCCCAATGAGAGAAAGTACATACTTCCACATGAACAGGTATCCTGAGGTGCATCTCAATGCAAGACGAAACCCAGGACGGAACCCAAGTAGAGCACCAGAATCCACACCGTGGGCCAAGACGATGTTACAACCATTAAATCCATATGGTATAACACTGAACCTCGACGTTATCGACTTCCGAAACATCGGAGACCTGATCGACGAATGGGTAGCTTCAATGAAGATTGCAGCAACCAACCTGGATCTCGATAAAGAAACCTTTGTCAGATTAATAGAGCTAAGTCTCGAAGGATCGGCAAAGCTGGGCTGGAAAAACTCCGCGGCTGCTTTAAAGGAGCAAATACTCGAAGGAGAATCCAAAAGCACAATATGCGAAAGATTTGGCCTCTTATTCAAAACCCATTTTGTAGGAGATGGTTATTTTGAAGAACAGAGAACCGAAAAAATCAAAGTCTATACCCAAGCACTATTGGGTATGGAGTTAAGAAGTATTTGCGCAGAGACGAATATATCTACTGGTTTTGTAAATACTATTTTTGGAGTAAAATGACAGCTGAAGTAGCATGTCCCATGTTCTTTGCATAGATCTGCAGCCCATGGAGAGAGATGTTGATCCAATCGTACACAGTACCCCCTGGTACAGTGGACTCAAAAGCCCGGAGAATGTCCTTCCTAAAGGATAAGCTTAGAGAATGGTGTCAACAGGCAGCAACCCAAAAGAATATCAAAAGACTAAGAGGTAAAATAAAAAGAACCCCTCTTTGCTGTTAGAATAATGATTTTCCTACAATTATAGGAGAATCAGAAGAAAAAAGAAGAGCCGGGGCTCATACAGCAGGAGTTTCAGAAGACCTCAATTCCGAAGAAGGAGAGCATGGTGGTCCAAGAGCAAGGCCAGATCATACAAAGCTGGACAAAGAACGGGGACGACGAAGAGTTCATCCCAAAGCTCAACTAGCTCAGCAACAAGAAGCACGAGGGGAACAACGTCAAAAAGAACGTTCAGACGAGCCCATACCCGAGCCAACGAAAGTTTCAAAGACTGCAACTGTTGGAAGTGTGGAGCCAGAGGTCATATCTCACCCGATTGCCCTCAGAATCGTGAGATACGAATGTACGAAGCCACAGAGGATATCGTGGAAGCGGTCTACCATGGAAAGCTGGTACCAGTCTATCAGTTTGAAGACATCCCCTCGGATGAAAGCATCTACGAGGAAGAACTAAGAAGTGACTCGGACTCATATTCAGATGGATCTTCAACCGAGTCTGACTGAAGAAGACAAGATTCAGACCACTGAAAACCTGTCTGGATTCTTTTCAAGGATGACGATCTCGAATCGAACCATGGAAAGAATAATGCGGCAAGATTCCAACCTCAGCCCATATGACGGATTCAGAATTGGCGGGATTGGACGAGTTCTTAATCAGATGGGACTTAACCAGAGAAGACATAACATTCTCTACAAGGTAAGTGGAGGTGAGTTTGCAATTCCTATGGAACTTACTTGTAATGTTGTGGATATGCAATTAATTCCTAAAGAAGAAATTCTTGAGGAATTAAGCAGAATGAAAGAAGAAATTGCCATTACTATGAAATGGATCCACATAGGAGCCATTGAAGTAGTAATTAAGGCAACCTTCAAAGAAGGAATTGATTCTGAATTACATCTATCAGTCACTGATAGAAGAATCAATAACCTTAGAGATGGTCTTCTTGGGACTATAGTAGGAAATTTATATGCAGGGAAGCTAATGTTTGACATTCATCCCAGAATTTCCTATAACTTAGCCGACCAAGATTTTAGCAGAGTGCTAACCCTTCATCAGGATTTCAAAAGAAAAGATCTGATGAAAGAAGGGAATAGGCCATATTCTATAACTTATAGAATTTCTTATGCACTTTCCAATAGTCATCATTCTGACTTATTTCTTAGGAAAGAATATATAGAAATTCCTAGAATTTTCAAGGAATTTGCTAAAGTCATGACTCCAAATCCTACCCAGATTCCAAGGTTAGGAGGAGTAGACATACAGATAAGAGATCATCCAATTCTAGACAGATCAACGAGTGCTAGAATTGAGTACACAAGGCGTATGTCTTTTTTGGAAGACAGAATTATGGCATATAAAGGAAAGGAGTTCATCAAAGACCTAACTCCTCAATCCATTGGGGTAGATAATATAAAGATTAAATGCCCTAAAGGATGGAAAGAAATACGAGTAATATTTGACATCACTGAAAAGATTAACCGTTTTCCATGTGATGACTTATACTACTTGCAGCAGCCATCAATTGGAACCTATGAAGGAACCATTGAAATTGCAGGACACGAGATCAGAGTCTTAGGCACCGCCGGAAAAGACAATGGGGTTATGATTTTGGGATTAAGTTTTCTCGAAAATCATAAACCACGGGTAAGAAGGGATAATGGTATAGAATTTAATCTGAAGGGTCACACCATCAGAATTAAATGACAAGTCCATTTTCCATTTATATCTCAGTAGGGATATATATAAACAATATAAGTCAGAATATTTTGCAGCTTATATTGATTCAGGATCAGGTATTTTGCACGGCAAAACCAGAAGTTTTCCCTAGCGAAGCTATGGAATCATTACCCATTATTGCAGGAAAAGATTTTTCCCAAAAAATCTTAGTACTAAATAAGGGTATGCGACAGGCCAATATCATGATTGGAGGAGCATTTGGTACACCTTGGTATAAGGTAAAAACGCCTCCTATTTACTTTCATGATACAAGAGCGGATATTTTGTTAGATAATAATTTTATACAATCCGTTACAAAATATGTTCAAGATAACAAAAGAAATTTGTTAATATTTACCATAAGTTGTGGAAATGAGATACAGGTGTTGCGCAGAGAAAAGGCATTCAACAGATTAATGCCTATATTATTTCGCAGAAAACGTGGTGATAATGATGCCAAACTAACCCATCCAAAAATGCAGGATAAAAGAAAGTTTGATAAGGCTTTGTTGTCTTTTAGACAGCAAGGATTCGATGAAGCTTCTATTGAGGAAATTATAAACTTCAAAGAAGCAATGCAGGAAATGAAATTATTGAATATAGCTTCATTAGACATTGATGGGGAAACTAAATTGTCCCTCGAAAATGTCAAAAGACTTATCCAGAGAAACTTTAATGAGGATCCTCTGGCATGGTGGGATAAAAACAAGATCGAAGCTACTCTATAGGTAAAAGAACAATATAAATATGAGTATGTTCGATACAAACCTATCTTAATAAATATGCAGGATAAGAAAGATATGCAACAAATTATCAAGGAGCATATCGATCTTAAACTTATAGAGCTTGGAGTCTCAGTTTATAGTAGCCCTGGATTCTTGGTAAGAAATCACGGTGAAATAAAAAGAGGTAAACCCAGGTTGGTAATAAATTATCAAGGTATTAATAAAATAATACAATTTGATGGTTATTACATTCCGAGTAGAGAACACTTAATTGATTGCATCAAAGGTGCTAAAGCATTTTCTAAATTTGATTGCAAATCTGGTTTGTATCAGATTAAGATGGAGAATGAGTCAAAGAAATTCACAGCATTCTCCACCCCACAAGGACAATATATTTGGAATGTTATGCCAATGAGGCTTTCTAATGCGCCTCAGATATTCCAAAGAAAGATGGATAATCTATTTAAAGACTATCTAGAGTTCATGTTTGTCTACATAGATGACATTCTAATTGCATCTCAAAATATTAAAGAACATATTAAACATCTTGAAATATTTTTAGATGCATGTCACAGGGAAGGTCTTGTTCTCTCTGAGAAAAAGGCTATAATAGCTGCTAATAAAATTGAATTCTTAGGAGTTCAAATTGATGAAGCAGGAATAGAGTTACAGGAACACATTGTGGAGAAAATCCGCAATTTTCCTGACATATTAAAGGACAAGAAACAACTTCAGAGTTTCTTGGGAGTTGTAAATTTTGCAGGTATGTTTATAAAAGACCTTGCAAAATATAGAAAGGATTTTAGACCACTTCTGAAAGAGACTGAAAGCTCTAGATAGAAATGGGAAGAAATCCATACAGAGAGAATTCGCGAACTAAAGCAAGTCTGTAATAGCTTGCCAAAACTCGCGATACCTCAAGATGAGGATGAGCTGGTAGTCTATACAGACGCCAATGATTTTCGATGGGCATGAGTGCTCATGAGAAAAACAACTGCGGGTCAAGAACCCTGTAGATACACAGGAGGGTTGTTCACTGAACAACAAGCCAAACTTTGGCATATTAACGAGAAGGAATTCTTTGCAGTATGGAAAAGGAAAACATTTAAAAAATGGCCTTTATTCTTACTTGCAAAGAAATTTGTATTAAAAGTTGATAATACTAATGTCAATATTATACTTATGATATTGATGTTATAAAATCTCATGAAAATGTTCTTGCAGATTTCTTGACAAGAGATGGAAGCATTTGAAGCTGATTCCATCATTACGAGATTCAGGCACCTCAGAGAAAACCTAAAGGAGCTATCAAAGCAATTTAGACAGCTCGAGATCAATGCACGACACTACGAAAAAAAAGATTTTTAGTGAGGAAAACAGTTGTCACTAAAACTTCTGTCACTAGATTTAGTGACAAAACGACTAGATTTAGTGACAGAATTTTGTCACTAAAGCTAGTGACAGCATTTTTAGTGACAAGTCAGTGACAATTGTTTTCCTCACTAAAACTCTTTTTTTCCGTAGTGCGAGCAGCTGGCCAAATACAACAGAGCGATGTGGACATGGTCCGCAACAATATACGAACCTCCCATATAGCAATGACAGCACTATGGGAAACAGTATTGGAGCCAATCAGGAAAGCATCAGCTTCCCTGGTAAACAAAGAGAAATGTGCCCAAAAAGCTAAAGTGGTCACATATGAAGAAGCAGATTCAAGCACTGCTTCAAAGGAACCATTGTCGGATAGCGACAAAAATGTTGAGCAAGAGGAAAGTCACATTTCCGAAAGCTCAAGTCAACCCACAGTCTCTGGGGTAAAAGAGGAAGAAATTAACCTTAGGCCCATTATGTCGGTTCTATTAGTTTTGCTATCACTCCTTTATGTGCATTGGAGTAATTGTTTGTTTTCGTGTGCACAGGAGCTGCTCCCTGTAGCTGGACAAATGCCCAGCATAGATTATAAATGTATTTGGTCACTGTGCTCAATCTACAGAGATTCATCTCAATAACAGCCCCTATGTATAGTTTTGGGGACTGAGCTCACTTTGGAGGAGATAATTTGCACTCTAAGTTTCCTCGCATTTTTGCATTCTTGTTCTTTTTGAGATAATTGTTTTTATGAGTGACTTGGAGTTAAACTATCCTCTGCATTTTTCGAAGTCAAGCATGGATTTGTTCTTTTCTTAGATTTATTATTTTCTAATTATTTGCCATTTATTCCGTCCTTCTTTTAATATTGATGAACTTATTCTGACAACTGTTCATTGGCGTGAAATTATTTTTTTAAATGGATATTCTATATTATTCAATTTGCTACTTCTTTAGTGGTTGCCCACCTTGAATGTACTCAATTTTTGTTTTCACTTTCTGTGTTCGTATAAGCAGAATATAGAATTGTCTCTGGAGTTGCTGGACCTCTGCTTATCCTGGACAAAGTCAAGGTAAAATGCTCACTCTGATATCTTGTATTCTTTGTATATGGCATAAGCCTTATGGATGCTAATCTGGACCATAAACCATTTAAATTTCTTTTTCCAAACCATTCCAGGGACCCAAGTACCAGGAAATTGTTAACATTCGTCTAGGAGATGGAACAACCCGACGTGGACAAGTCTTGGAAGTTGATGGAGAATAGACCGTTGTTCAGGTGTGGATCTTTGATGGTTCATCATGCTATTTCCTCTCAATAATTCTGCACTCACTTCCATATTAGTAATTTACTGCTTCATTTGCATGATGCATTTTGGGATAATAGCTTCATCCCAATAAATAGCCACATCTTTTGTCATCTCTTGTCAGCCTCTTCTAAACAGAGTTCTAGAGCTTCATACTTCGGGTTTACCTTGATTTTATCTATTATTTTCAGCTATTTTAGTTATTTTTGAATAATTTCAAGAATTTGGAGAGATGCATGCAGAGCACTGTTTTTCTTCTTCATTCTTTTTGAGCAGGTTTTTGAAGGAACTTCTGGAATAGACAACAAATATACAACTGTCTAGGTTACTGTGTAGGTACCCCCCCCCCCCCCCCCACCAATGTTTCATGATTAATATCTTTACGCAAGGATGGGTCCTGTGTGGAGTAGTAGCCTATATGCTCTCCTATCTGGATGAAGTAGAATAAGCCCAGATTCTAAAAGTTCCCTCCACTATGTACTTCAGAAGAGAAAGAGAATGTTCTTCAAATTTCCTTTAACTTTTTCCTTTTTCAGATGATAGTTACATCAGCCTTTCCATTCCCATAATCCTTAATTATCACAAATTGAATCTGGTGATTATATATAAAAGGGCCTGAATTTGGATTTATAGTACTTCAAACTCTTAATTAATGGAAATGTGACATTTTAATTTATGAGCACAGAGCACCCAAAATCTGCAAATGCTATATAGTTTGCTCATAGAAATTAGTCATCTTTGCCCTTCACATCACTCCTAAAAAGTATTTACTGATTTGCTGCCTCCTGTATTTTTTTGTGCCTCCTGTATTTTTTTGTGTCATCTGTGTTGCATCATTTATACGTTCTAAAGTCAATTAATGAGATGAACTTGTATTGTTTGTGTTACTCTGCTTGCAACTTTTTCCTTTTCACTGTTATTGGATTTTGTTGTTATCTTTTTCATTCTAAGAGATTATTTGTGGGATGAAGCATTTTCTGGTTAGTTACTTGAGGGAATTTGAGCCTCCTTAGTATATTATGACTGGTTTTCTGTATTTGGCCTACAGTGATTGTGAACTTGAATTTTGATAATTTAGGGTTATGAATTCATGAATTTTTGTTTGGAATCTGATTTCTTTTCCCCAAATTATGTGTTTATTACCATTTCTGTTGAATGAGATTGATTCCATGCACATTTCACTTTGTTTATGGTCCTTTTATCATAAAAATTGTTCAACTTGATTGCAGGTTTTAAAAACACCTGTTTCATTGGACATGCTTGGTCGTATCTTTAATGGTTCTGGGAAACCTATTGACAATGGCCCTCCTATTCTTCCTGAGGCTTACTTGGATATATCTGGCAAGTGTCAATGAAACCAACACTGCATTTGGTGTATATATATTGTCAGGTGGTCATATGTTTGATTTACACTTTATTGCAGGGAGTTCAATCAATCCAAGTGAGAGAACCTATCCAGAGGAAATGATACAAACAGGAATTTCAACAATTGATGTCATGAACTCTATTGCCCGTGGACAGAAAATTCCTTTTTTCTCTGCTGCTGGCCTTCCCCACAATGAATTAGTTGCTCAGCTATGTCGCCAGGCTGGTTTGGTCAAATGACTGGAGAAATCAGATAATCTTCTTGAGGTATTTTACAAACATGAGTTGTTTTCAGCCGAAAACTTGAGTTTTGATACATGTTTCTCTGTTGTAAGCCTGTACTATTGTTGTATCATTTAGTTTTATTGGTGTCACCTAATTTGATTCTTAAGGATAGTTACACCGTATTATGAGGCGTTGAACACTATCATGGAATATCATTTTTATAGGCTCCATTTGTTATTTGAAGGGGATTGATTGATTCTTTGTTAGCCTGGTTCTTATTACGTACTGTATGATGCAGGGTGGTGGAGAAGAGGACAATTTCGCCATTGTCTTTGCTGCTATGGGTGTCAACATGGAAACAGAATTAGTATTACAAACCCATTCATTATCCCATAGAAAATCTTCTACGATCAATGGGTTAAAACGCGATCCTTCTTCAGACCTTCTTGCAATCTTTCTGTTGTACTGAATACGCGCCACATCATTCAATATTTTTTGCTCCAACGAAGTTCATTTCTTGAGATGAAGCTAAACATGAAAAGTGAAACCAAAATCATTCTAAATATGTGAAATTCACCCACTTGCTAATATATATATATATATATATACTAGCCAAGTGCGATGTTCTACGCACAACATATTTACTTGCCTATGCCTCAGTTCCCCATTAAATCAACCATCCTTCTTAGAAGGACGATTTAGAAGGCCATAATTAAATCAGTGTTTGCCCTACCCTCCATCAAGAAGGATGTTTGACTCACTGCCTTTCTTGCTTATGGTTCAGTTCCCCATTAAATCAACCATCCTAATTGCCCATGGATTGGACGTCCTCATTACGATGTGCATTAATAGAAGGATTCTTTTATGCTGATTTGATTATTTCGTAACGCTAATTGCCTGGAAATAGGCATTTGGGCTTGGTTTTTTCATTGTTGATGGTGTTTTACTGATTTTTCAGCTAGGGTAATTGTTGATCGTGAACATGGTACGTGGTTTGTCACATATTCTTCTGTTGAGGAGGCATCTGCTGCCATCCAGGATTTGGACCAACAGGTTTTATTTGCTATCTCTTGACCTTCAATTCAGTTCCTGTTACATTTGTTAAACTTCAACCTGATGTCCTGAATTTAGACTAAACTGTCCATTTCGTTATTTATCAGGACCTTCATGGCCGTAGGATAAGAGTTGATTATGCAAATGACAGACAGCGTGGCTTGGGTGGTGGTGGCGGAGGCACACAACGGTTTAATGGTAATTCTGACAGTTAACCGGACATTAAAGCTTTTTTTTTGTCCTGGATTAAAATGCCCTATCTGAACTTTCATGTAGTTTTAGTCTTAGGCCATTAATTGTCTGATTATGAGAGTGAAATCGGTTAGTAGAGAAGTATTTGTTATTGTGCCTTGATACCTGCTTGGTGCTTTTTGTCATTGGTAGAAATGATATTGCTACTACATATCTCGCTTATTATTTTGACTCAATATTCTTCAACCAATCAAAATGGAAATTTAAACTATACACCTTAGAATGAAATAAAATATTTCAAGGATATTAAATTGAAGAACTGTGCTTTTAAGTTGTAATAGAGAAATGTAGACAATTTTTCCAAGTTCAGGACACTTTTAGACAACGTTCATTTACAAGTGAGTGGCAATTAAAGAATAGCTGTATAGGGAATCAGTTCTTCTCTATTCTTGGCTTGTTAGTGTCTTTTATGTTAGAGTTAATAGTTAATTTAGGCCATAACAAGTAGTCATTTCTACTTTTGAGCCACAACAAGTTTGAGTTTTGATTTTAGGCCATAACAAACCACTTTTGTTCAATTTTAGGCCATACTGACTTTTTAAAATAATAATTGAGCCCACCTACTATTCTTTATTATATTTTGACCCCATCAGTTGACTTATCAACTTTTGTCCTTTTACACTTTGACCCCAAACTTTAGTCTTTTCATTAAATTTAATCCAATAACCGCCCATCATGCTTCCGATAATTAAATTAAGCACTAAACTTCATACCTTGGCTTTGACCGCCTTGCTGTTGTAACGCCCCAAAAATTTTAAACCAATTTTTGTGACGTCACTGCCGTGTTCTCCCTTAAACTGTTGGCCAGTCAATTTAAGTTTGATAACACGAAGCCTGGTAATCAGAAAATCCAACACATCATAATATCAGAGTAACAGATAAGCAACAGAAACAAGTCCATTATATAATCATAACAACTCGACTGCAAGCCTCATACAGTACCTCTCCTCGGTACTCACGTCTACCTGTCCAAAATATCAAGTACAATGAGGAATGACAAATGATTGGTTCACAGACCAATTCCAATTCACAGTAATACTCAGAAATATCAGACAAGTCACGTAAAGATAACGTAGGGTCTAATACAACATATTAGTCAACAACATGATAATGCAGTCCTATTAGATCACTCAGTCCCAAACCCGTCACCATGATCATGCTCTGCGTGGAGTATCTATAAGAAAGACAAAATGCAAGGTGTCAGTACATAAAGTACTGAGCAAGAGTAGGAAAAGCCGGGAAACAGGGAATCAGATTTTAAAGGGTTATTAACAGTTTATATAATTGCATAATTAAATTAATAATTAAACATCACACCGTCCCATACCGGTGCTTCAACCACGTCATACACTGCAAAACAATAATAAGATGAATGATGGATGATTAGATGAATGGTATGACCGAAAGTGTCTATCTACCCTAAATGCAGCACATAAATATGTCTAGCGCGCATCCTAATACCATGGCCGGCATTCTTTCCCATTAAGGATCCACCTCTCCTTAATGGTCGAAAGGGATGCCTACAGTGCCCCCGCCGCGGACACTACATGCATAAAGGGGTAAGTGGACTTACGGAGTAGCATCCCCAATGATCGAACCACAGACACCGGGTAGAGCCCAGAGCATCTCGCTCGAAAGCTTACATGCCCAGAACTAAGTTCTCGAAAGCATAACACATAATCAACACAATATATATATGCCCAAGATAATCAAATATTCAAGTATGCCCAGTTTAACAACTCGAAAGCATAAACGTGAGATTTGTATCCTTGAAAGCATAAATCACATAATCATCATAATAATATGCCAAAGATAATCAAATAATCAAGTTTGCCCAGTTAACACTCGAAAGCATAGACATGATATTTGTATCCTCGAAAGCATAAAGTCACAAATCACAATAATGTCAAACAAATGCCCAATCTCACGACTCGGAAGCATACATCGCATAATTCCCCTGATCATAATTCACACGCCCAATCAATAGATTCAAATGCATACTAAAATAATTCCCAAGTCCAACGATTATGTTCAGCATTCGGGTCGCCAACCCCACATATCGGCTAGCATATTCCACATGACTCAACCGACAACAAATTAAGAGAAACGCAAGATCCCATCCTAAGCTAAGGCATGGTAGATCTATCAAATCTAACATTAATAAAAACGAATTGTGTTCTAAGAATTCTTAAACAAGTTATAAACATTTTCCAACGCTTAAAAATGAGTAAGAAACGATAAAATACGAAAGGGGAATGAAAAATGGAAGAAAACAGCAAATCAGGCGCGCCTGTGACACCCCGGGCTACAAATTCCAATTTTTGACTTTTTAAAGAGTCATTATCTCTGAAATCTGATTGCATATTTGAAATCCTCATTTCGAGTAGGGTCATATTCATATATGGTTTGCGAAAATCGGATTAGAAACGAGTAAGTTAGAGCCGATTCAAGTTTGGGGGTTTTTTTAGCGCACAGGAGGCGCCAGGGTGGCGCTCAAAGGGGGTTTCAGGCGCCTGAACTGGAACCCTGGAGGTCTGGGGTGCCGAAGTGGCGCTCCAGGCCACTTTTGGGCGCCGCAAAGGCAATGCGGCGCCTCTGAAGCATCCACAGAGGCAGAATCCGCGATTTGCATCATTTTCTTCCAATCTTTCCCCACATTAAGCTAAATCCTACTCTTGCCTTGTGTTTATGAAGTCCAAACACTCCAATAACTTCAATGGCAGCTTCCCCAAGCTTCTCCAAACACCAAAGCGAGCTACATGTCAAGATTTGGAACCAAAATATCAAAATTTAGCCAAGAACAAGGGTTCTACAAACATGCATCCATTTGGGGCTACAATCTGAAATTACCACCACAAACCAAGCTTAAGAACTGACCTCAGCTTCCCCCAACACCAACACAACTTCCATTCAAAGATTCCAGCTCCAATTTGCACAAATCCACAAGATTCCACCCAAAAACCTTCATTCTCGTCACCCCCAAAGACACCCATCAAAAGCACTTCAAAACTCCTCAAATACAAGAAATAAAGTGAGGAAAATGCTTACCAATATGTGTATAATCAATCCCTCAACTTTTCTTGAGCTCAAATTAGCCAAATCTCTCTCAAGGACTCCCTTTTTCCACCATGTCTCCCAAAAACGGGATTTGAGCCCTAATTTCTAATGTTGAGTTGCAAATGAAGCCAAGGGGCTGATTTGGGGGGTTTATTTGGATATGGCTCGGTCATGGGCATGGACCGGGTTTGGAAGTGGGTTGGTTCACTTGTCTTGAGCCATTTTACTATATTGCACTCACTTGAGCACTTGACTCTTATTCTCTTGTGGGTTTGAACCCACTTATTCTTCCACTTTATTAAAATCATACTCACAAAATATCCATATAATAATTTCTTTATTAATTAACCACAATTAATTTAATTAATCATGTGTTAATTAAATCGGGGTGTTACAATCCCTCCCCCTTAGGATCATTCGTCCTCGAATGCAAGAATATGGATTAAGTAGGTTACCTCATTGGTTTGGAGTCAGATCCAATTCAGGATATCGCTCCAACATGTTGTCCTCGGTCTCCCAAGTGGCATCTTCTGCACCATGTCTAGACCAAAGTACTTTCCCCATCTTGATCACCTTATTGCGAAGTACCTTCTCCTTGGTATCCAAAATCGCAACGGGATACTCCTTATACTCCAAGTTGAGAACCAATTCCACTTCATCCAGTTGGATGATCTTGTCGGAATACATATTTCCTTAATTGTGAGACATGGAAAACATTATGCACATTTCCGACCTCCGCTGGCAATTCTAGTCAGTAGGCTACCTTCCCGATCTTTTTGATGATCTCATATGGGCCTATAAATCAAGGACTCAATTTTCCCTTCTTACCAAATCGTCTCACACCTCGCATCGGTGAGATTCTCAGAAGTACCCAGTTGCCAACAAGAACTCAATATCCCTTCTCGATAGGTCTGCATAACTCTACTGACGATCCTGAGCTTCCTTCATTCTGTCTCTGATCACTCGCACAATTTCAGTGGCCTACTAAATAAGCTCGGGACCTAACACCGCTCGCTCCGAAGGATCACTCCAACACAAGGATGTCCTGCACTTCCTCCCGTATAAGGCCTCGAAAGGAGCCATAAGTATACTCGCGTGATGACTATTGTTGTAGGAGAATTCCACCAAAAGTAGAAGTTTCTCCCAATATCCTTGGAAATCTATCACACGAGCTCTCAACATATCTGTCAAGGTTCTGATGGTCCTTTCGGTCTGTCCACCAGTTTGAGGGTGCCACGTCGTACTCATTCAATTCTGAGTGCCATAAGATGCTTGCAATTTCTTCCAAAATCTAGACAAGAATCTGGAATCCCTGTCTAAGATGATCTCCTTCGGCACCCCAAACCGTCTAACCATATGTTGGATGTAAGCACCCGTCAATTATTGCATACTCCAATTCAATCTCATAGGAACAAACACCGTGCTCTTGGTCAGTCAATCTTCAACCACCCAAATGGTGTCTAACCTATTCATTGTCTTAGGAAATCCAGTGACGAAATCCATAGCAATAAACTTCCACTTCCACATGGGAACCTCCAAAGGTTGCAATAACCCCGAAGGTCGCATGTGTTCTGCCTTAACCTTCTGACAAGTAGAGCACTTAGACACAAACTCAACAACTTCCTTCTTCATGCCCTTCCACCAGTAATTCTGTCTCAAGTCCTTGTACATCTTCACTTCTCCCGGATGTACAGAGTAAGGTGTACAATGTGCTTCCTCCATAAATTTCATTTTCAACGCCTGATCCTCGGAAGGCACACACCAACGATTCTCAAACATGATCACACCTCTGCTATCAATAGTGAATCCGCCTGCCTCGTCTTGCCAAATCTTACCTCTCAAATGAGTCATCTCTTAACTCACAGCTTGGCTTAATCTGAGCTCCTCAAGTAATGAAGGTATTGCGATCATAGTATTTAGCCTTGCCTTAATACCGTAAAGGATGGACGCAATTTCCTCCTTCTCCAATTCTTGCCTCAAATGCCATGGGAGGATAATAGCATTCAGCATGTGTCCCTCCCTGCTAAGTGCATCAGCCACTCGATTCGCCTTTCCCTCAATGTATCGAATGCTAGTGTTATAATCCTGCAAGAACTCCAACCACCTTTGCTGCCTCCCACTGATCTTATCTACAGTGTAAAGACACTTAAGATTCTTTTGGTCCGAGTACATTTGACACTTAGCACCATAAAGATAATGCCTCCAAATCTTCAATGCATGCACGACCGTTGCCATCTCCAAGTCGTGAGTTGAGTAATTTAGCTCATGAGGCTTCAATTGCCTAGATGCATATGCAATCACTCGGCCATTATGCATAAGTACACACCCAAGCCTTGATGAGATGTATCAGTGTATACCTCATATTCCCCAGACTCGTTGGGTAACACTAAAACTGAAGCTTCCGTCACCTTCTCCTTCAATTGATCAAATGCCTCTTGACAATCCTCGCTCCACTGAAAAGGTACATCTTTCCTCAATAACTGAGTCAGGGGTCGAGCACTACTTACGACACCCCTCAATGAACCTCTTGTAGAATCCTGCCGACCCAAGGAAAATACGTACCTCCCAGACAGTAGTTAGTGGATTCAACCCCAACACTACTTCCACCTTAGCTGGATCCACGGAAATTCCTTAACCCGAAATGATATGCCCAAGAAAAGCAGCCTTATCCAGCCATAATTCACACTTGAAAGCTTGACATATAATTTGTGCTCTCTGAGCACCTGCAAAACTGTTTTGAGGTGCTCCTTATGCGTCTGTATATCAGGAGAGTGTACCTATATTCATCGATGAAAATGACCATACACACATCCATCCATGGTCTAAACACATAATGCATCAAGTCCATGAAAACCGCCGGTGCATTAGTCATTTCGAACGGCATCACCGTAACTTCAAAATGACCGTAACGTGCTTAGAAGGATGTTTTCTTGTGGTCCCCTTTTCGCTATTCGAATTTAATGATATCCGAATCTTCAGTCAGTTTAGAAGACGTTGAAGCGCCCTTCAGTTGATCAAACTAGTCGTCAACCCTTGGCATTGGATACATGTTCTTGACCGTCACCTGATTAAGTCCGCGGTAATCGACGCACATCCTCAACTCCCATCCTTCTCACAAAGATTACCGGTGCTCCCCAAAGCGAACCGCTTGGTTGTGAGTATCCTTTATCAAGTAACTCCTTAAGCTGCTATTTCAACTCCCTCGATTCTGCAGGAGCCATACGATAGGGAGCATTGGCAAACAGCATTGCGCATGGCACCAAACCTATGGCAGTTCTACCTCCTGGGTATCTCATCGGAAGATCCCGAGATGATAGAAATTGGTGACACTGCTGGTCTTGATGTAGGTGGTGTGATCTCATGCACTTAGCAGATATGCGTCGGGTACCCCTTTCTGTTTAATACCGCAAAAGACCGGTGGATACAACTCGAACATTAGGGTAATAGATCACTTCGTCACCTTCTTGATTGACGAAAGATATTCTTGGTACTCTGAAATCCAACCTTGCCTGGTACTTGGACAACAATCCATTCCCAGTATGAGATCGGAATCCGCCAAGTCTAGCACCATGAGATCAGTGCTGAACTCTCGAATCTTTTATAGTTATACGTGCATTGGGTCATATCCGTTCACTTCGTATTATATCACTAGATGGTAATGACACATGAAGATGATAAGTCATCAAAGGTCCCATCCGGTGTTCAGATATAATATCCGAGGATATAAGTGAACACGGTGCTCGAGTTTAGCACGTTGTCAACAAGTATAGTACCTACACATTCAACAATATGTGGCACTATCCTTTTAATGACTTGCAATAACACAGCATGCTCCACTTAGCGCTGGTAATATTTAGAACTGCCATGTCCCCACGTGCTCCAAAGTAAGGAACTCCCACCTCTGGACATCCATCATCTGAGGGATTTAGAATGAAATTGCAACGCATAGCAGATCGCCTCCCAAGTGAATCTTGATCTCTTTGCAAACTCGTTCTCACAAGTTCGCCACCAACGTAGCGCTGAATCCACAAGATGCCTTGTAACACCCCGATTTTTGGTCACCCAGGTCGGGATGTCACCGCCACACCTCCCTAGCAAGACACGGTTTCTCCGAGCTTGCTAAAGAGATGCAAGGCTATGGTTTTCAGAATTTAAAACATTCAAACAACCCATTCATATGTAGTTTAAAAATAATACATCAAAGTTGCAGCGGAAAATAATATTTACATATATGTATTGCAGCGGAATTTAAATATAGGGCCAACATGGCCTAATCACGGGTTAAACAGGCCCGTTCATGCAATTTCTAGTCTAGCGCAAGATTTAAAAATGAAGTGTTCCCCAACATTCCCATGAATGCATATGATGATGCATATTCTTCAGTTCTGAAGGAAAAAGAAAGTAATGGTTTTGGTCAGCACAACGTGCTGAGTAAGTTAACACATACAGGATTATGAGGTTTCAAAGCCATTAGTTAAATTTAAAGAGAACATGTACACAATACCCCATAATTTAATTTATTTATCTAACAATAATTTAATTGCATAATTAAATAGACAGGGATTCCATAAAATCACAATATAGCTTCCACGGTAAATAATTGCATAACATAATTTAAAAGCATAATTTAAATAAGCAAAGGAAAGTATTCAAGTCTTTTAAATTTTTCCCGTTAATCCCTAGCCGAGTATCAAGATTTTATTTGTAATCAGTTTCTCTCGCCGTTTTGGCATAGTTTCTCATGTTCAACACCATCGTCCAATCAGGCACGATGCGCAAAGCTAGGAAGGCACCCTGCAGAGCACTCACCCCCTACGTAGATTGCTCTCGTCCGTTTATGCACGAAGCAAAAAGCTAGAGGGGCACCCGATGGAGCACTCACCCCCTACATAGGTCACTCTCGTCCGTTAAGGCACGAAGCAAAAGGCTAGAGGGCCACCCGATGGAGCACTCACCCCCTACATAGGTCACTCTCGTCCGTTAAGGCACGAAGCAAAAAGCTAGAGGGGCACCCGATGGAGCACTCCCTCTACGTAGAAAGCTCAAACTAGCTATAACGGGATTTCGAAAATGTTTGTTTATGTATTTTATCTCAAAGGAGTTTCCACTCATTTAATACTTAAAGGCCAATTTCTCAAATTTAGTAAGTTCCTCAAAATATACTATTTCAGGATGCTACCCGCTCCGATATCATTTGTAATCCTTTTTCAACAAGATTTTCGAGGTTTGACTCGGTCAACCACAGTTTACTTCAAAATTCATTAAAAATCAAGTTTAAGTCCAAAAATTCTTAAATTTGACCGGTGACTCTAAAACACAGAGATGAAGAAGTTTCATGTTTTAGGTTTTTTAATCCAAGATACGGAAGTAGGTGAAAAACGTCAATTTTCGTCATATCATTAATCTGTCCGAATTTCGTGTACAACAGTTCAAGATTTTCATAATCTACCATAGCATATCAACTCCAAACTCAATGAAATTTTACAGAGACCTTCTTAAGACATTTGTCTACAACTTTCATGTTCGGCTAAAGATCTAAATCGGCCTAGAACCCTAGTCAAAAACATCGTCAAGTTCTGACCTAAGTTCTGTCAAGAATTTCAAGATCCACATCCTAGCAGTTCGGTTTCGGGTGGATTTCATATATCAAATCATCACGAAAAATTCTGAAAATTTACGGAGGTGTTCTTAACATATAGATCTACAACTCTTATGTTTAGCACCAATCCTGAATCGGTCTAGATCCAAGTCAAAAATCAACCTCAAGTTCGGACTAAGAATCTACCACCGTTTCAAGATCTAAACCAAAGGCAGGTCTGTTCGTGGTCATTTTCAGATATCAAAACACGATGAAAAATTATGAAATTTTTACAGTAGATAGATCTATGTCTTAGGAACGTTTTTCGTGTTTTAAGATTTCTCATTTGAAGACTTTTAAGGGTTCGGAAAAATTAGACAAAATTGCTGCGCCGGTAGAAATCACATGTTGACAGATTTTAAGTTCTTGATTTAATTCTTTAGATTATATGTATTTTAATTCTCCCAAAACCGTGTAAGCGTTAACTTACAGATTCGTAGTCGTCCGGGAACGTCGATTTCGGAGGCGTGGCTTCCAGTCCACCGTTTATCCTCTCCGTTCGTCGGGTTCTTCGTTCTCGATCCGGATCGGGATTTAGAATAGAAAAAGGATCGAATTAGGACTCGTTTCTCGAATCAAGGATGGAAAAGAATGGACAAGAACAGATTGGATCTTACCCCGACGATCGAAGACTCCCAATTCTCGTCCAAATCAGTCCCGTTGTTCGGTTTTGTGCCTCCGACGACTTCCAGATCTAGGGTTTTGTGTATAGAGAGTATCGTAGGGTTTTTGAAAAATGTTCGGGGCTTCCAAGAGGTGTTATTTATAGATAGACATGACCTAGGGACGTCCAAGGTCAGCCTTGGTGAGTCTTGAGCCGCAAGGTGTTCAACCGAAGTTGGAAAATCCGGATTCGGGCGAGTGAATCTCGCAACCGGCGAAACTGCTCGCTGGCGCGGTCGTGGCGCGCCTTTCGCCTATTGACCGCGCGGCCACCGCGCGGATGCCGCCTGGACCCCGGTCCGGGCGGGTCGTGCGATCCGTCGTGCCTTTCCTCCTCTCTTTCGGACTTCTACCCCTCTATGCTCCCGGATTCCAATTTCCGGGCTATCTTCGGGTTCCGGTTTCCTATCTTTAATTTTATTCAGATCTAAATTTACATTTAGACTCGAGTTATTGAGTCCATCGGTGTCGGGTTTCCGTGTAACCATTTATTCGATTAAATTGTCTTCGGCTTCCCGGGTTCTCGGAACTTGATTCCTTTTTAATTTAAATTCCATTTCTCATCTTTTATGATTCTTTATCCACTTATCATGTTTATTACATTTATTTATTTATTTATTTATTTTATGTTGCAAAATTCTCGGGTATTACAGTCTACCCTCCTTAAGAATCAACTTCGTCCTCGAAGTTGTGTTTCGGCTTTTCTCGTACTAAGGTCTTTTGTTTGTTTTATTATTTCATGACTGAACTTAGAATTAAAACTTCTAAGCTGCCTACGTACCCAATGAAGGGATCAAGCCATAACGTAGTTCAAAACAATTTGAATTTGTTTATTTATTTATTCGGAATACATATTGTCAAAAATAAATGTCTATCTTACGGGGTATTACATCCTCTCCCCCTTAGGACTTCAGTTATGTCCCCATAACTGCCTACTTATTATTCTCAAAAGGTTCGGGTTTTGGGTCTTTATTCTGAGGGTATCGGTGCCCTTGGTTGTTGCCATTTTGACCGTCTAGGTTCCGTGGCTGGTCAGGTCCAGTGGCCAGGTCCTCTCTCTTGGTGATATTCTTAATATGGGTTTGGCACTCTTTCATCCGATGTCCACGTCGACCACACCGGAAGCATGTGTCGGGTTGAGGGCATCCTCTCACCAGATGAGGTTGGTTACACTTTGGGCATCGGGGTACGTAGCCTTCATGGTTGAAAATCCTTCTATTGTTGCCTTCATCGTCGCCTTGGGCTAGCTCGTTTGGTCCTTCACGATAATTATTCCTACCCAAGTCAATATCAGTTCTGCGGTCCTTATCTCTTTTGCCTTGTCCATGGGGACCTCGGCTAGTCTCACCTATCGCCTTACGCTTCAGTCCTTGAACTCGTGCAACCGCTACCGCACGATCATAAACAGCTTGTAGGTCAGGGTAGTGCACCCCTGTGATCACCTCGCGTACTGCCAGGTTCAGTCCCATCTCAAATTTTTGAGCCTTCTCTGCATCTGTGGGTACTAATCTTGGTGCGAACCTCACCAACTCCTTGAATCGAGTGTAGTACTCTTGCACTGTCTGGACCCCTTGTTTCAGCGACAGAAATTCTTCGTACATCGCTGCTTTGGTACTCAGGGGATAGAATCTATCCCTGAGCATCTCCATCATTTCCGCCCACGAGTAGGGCTCATCATCTTCTTGCAGTTTCGCTTGAGTCGCTTGCCACCAGTCGTCCGCTTCGCCTCCCAAGTAGTACGAAGCGACGTGCACTCTCTCTCCTTCCGGACACTTGACTGCCCCCAGAAGCTTGTCAAAAGTCCGGATCCATTCCTCTAGTTTTGCTGGATCCTCCTCACCAGCATAGTGGGGTGGCTGGTAAGGATTCACCATAACCAGATAGTTGGGACGAGCTTTGGGCGGAGGTACCGCCCAGATAGTTGGGACGAGCTTTGGGCGGAGGTACCGCCGCGGCTTGACCCTGATTGACTTGCGCGTTCCCTAGCGCAATCAAGACCTCTTCTATCGTCCGAAGACGATCGCCCACATTGTTCGGTGAGGGGGCGTCCTGCACACCTTGAGGTTGTTCTTCTACCGGTTCCGTGACATTTGGTGGGACTTCAGTAGTAGTTTGGGGAGCCGGTTGGGTTCTTGGTCTACCTCTGGGTGCCATTCTGTTACCAACAGTGTGGATTAAGTCTTGTGAAATTAACATATAGCCTTAACGATTTTTTATTTATTTATTTATTTTATAAATGTGCATGTGTTGGTAATTTCGCACGTGGTGCTCGATCGAACTAAGAAGCGCCGTACGCTCCTGGGTTTTATTTTGTTTGATTTTATTTTATTTCGATTATAATTTTTTTTTAATTCGGACAGGTCTGTCCAGATTTTTTTTTTCACATGAGGAAATTTTCTAATTCGTACAAGGATAGGAATGGCTAAGGCCGAGATTTGCTATGCTTAGGCGTGCGCTTAGGTGAACGCGATCTAGAACTACGGCAAGATCAGTCTCTAGTGAGTGTTTCTAATTTGATGTCAAGCGTCTAAGTCATCTAGTGCAAGCAAAGGTCTAAGTTAATATTCGCCAAGATTCTAGGTTAACTTCGCCAAGATTCTAAGTTAAAATTCGCCAAGATTCTAAGTTGGAATTCGCCAAGATTCTAAGTTGAAATTCGCCACGATTCTAAGTTCTCTACATAAAAGAGATGCAATATGCAAATGCAAATGATGATTCCCCCCAAAAATAATTTAATGCACTATATATATATATTTTTTTTCCATGGGTTTTAAAATAAAAATTTCTCCATGGAAATAATACTTTAAAATTTAAAATAATAGTCAAAATATTAATAGTAGTTTAAAAATAATAAGGGTTTGAAAATAATAGTTTAAAAATAGCCGGGCTCTGATACCACTTTGTAACACCCCGATTTTTGGTCACCCAGGTCGGGATGTCACCGCCACACCTCCCTAGCAAGACACGGTTTCTCCGAGCTTGCTAAAGAGATGCAAGGCTATGGTTTTCAGAATTTAAAACATTCAAACAGCCCATTCATATGTAGTTTAAAAATAATACATCAAAGTTGCAGCGGAAAATAATATTTACATATATGTATTGCAGCGAAATTTAAATATAGGGCCAACATGGCCTAATCACGGGTTAAACAGGCCCGTTCATGCAATTTCTAGTCTAGCGCAAGATTTAAAAATAAAGTGTACCCCAACATTCCCATGAATGCATATGATGATGCATATTCTTCAGCTCTGAATGAAAAAGAAAGTAATGGTTTTGGTCAGCACAACGTGCTGAGTAAGTTAACACATACAGGATTATGGGGTTTCAAAGCCATTAGTTAAATTTAAAGAGAACATGCACACAATACCCCATAATTTAATTTATTTATCTAACAATAATTTAATTGCATAATTAAATAGACAGGGATTCCATAAAATCACAATATAGCTTCCACGGTAAATAATTGCATAACATAATTTAAAAGCATAATTTAAATAAGCAAAGGAAAGTATTCAAGTCTTTTAAATTTTTCCCGTTAATCCCTAGCCGAGTATCAAGATTTTATTTGTAATCAGTTTCTCTCGCCGTTTTGGCATAGTTTCTCATGTTCAACACCATCGTCCAATCAGGCACGATGTGCAAAGCTAGGAGGGCACCCTGCAGAGCACTCACCCCCTACGTAGATTACTCTCATCCGTTTAGGCACGAAGCAAAAAGCTAGAGGGGAACCCGATGGAGCACTCACCCCCTACATAGGTCACTCTCGTCCATTAAGGCACGAAGCAAAAAGTTAGAGGGCCACCCGATGGAGCACTCACCCCCTACATAGGTCACTCTCGTCCGTTAAGGCACGAAGCAA
This sequence comes from Hygrophila difformis, assembly GCA_030278955.1. Taxonomy (NCBI): domain Eukaryota; kingdom Viridiplantae; phylum Streptophyta; class Magnoliopsida; order Lamiales; family Acanthaceae; genus Hygrophila; species Hygrophila difformis. The sequence goes on along the minus strand of JAOANR010000008.1, from coordinate 39,636,057 downwards.
AAAGCTAGAGGGGGACCCGATGGATCACTCACCCTCTATGTAGAAAGCTCAAACTAGCTATAACGGGATTTCGAAAATGTTTGTTTATGTATTTTATCTCAAAGGAGTTTCCACTCATTTAGACCTTAAAGGACAATTTCTCAAATTTAGTAAGTTCCTCAAAATATACTATTTCAGGATGCTACTCGCTCCGATATCATTTGAAATCCTTTTTCAACAAGATTTTCAAGGTTTGACTCGGTCAACCATAGTTTACTTCAAAATTCATTAAAAATTGAGTTTAAGACTAAAAATTCTAAAATTTGACGGGTGACTCTAAAACACAGAGATGAACAAGTTTCATGTTTTAGGTTTTTTAATCCGAGATACGGAAGTAGGTGAAAAACGTCAATTTTCGTCATATAATTAATCTGTCCGAATTTCGTGTACAACAGTTCAAGATTTTCAAGATCTACCAGAGCAAATCAACTCCAAACTCAATGAAATTTTACAGAGACCTTCTTAAGACATTTTTCCACAACTTTCATGTTCGGCTAAAGATCTAAATCGGCCTAGACCCCTAGTCAAAAACGTCGTCACGTTCTGACCTAAGTTCTGTCAAGAATTTCAAGATCCACATCCTAGCAGTTCGGTTTCGGGTGGATTTCATATATCAAATCATCACGAAAAATTCTGAAAATTTACAGAGTTGTTCTTAACGTAAGATCTACAACTCTTATGTTTAGCACCAATCCTGAATCGGTCTAGATCTAAGTCAAAAATCAACCTCAAGTTCGGACTAAGAATCTACCACCGTTTCAAGATCTAAACCAAAGGCAGGTCTGTTCGTGGTCGTTTTCGGATATCAAATCACGATGAAAAATTATGAAAGTTTTACAGTAGATAGATCTATGTCTTAGGAACGTTTTTTGTGTTTTAAGTTTTCTCGTTTGAAGACTTTTAAGGGTTCGGAAAAATTAGACAAAATCGCTGCGCCGGTAGAAATCACATGTTGACAGATTTTAAGTTCTTGATTTAATTCTTTAGATTACATGTATTTTAATTCTCCCAAAACCGTATAAGCGTTAACTTACAGATTCGTAGTCGTCCGGGAACGTCGATTTCGGAGGCGTGGCTTCCAGTCCACCGTTTATCCTCTCTGTTCGTCGGGTTCTTCGTTCTCGATCCGGATCGGGGTTTAGAATAGAAAAAGGATCGAATTAGGACTCGTTTCTCGAATCAAGGATGGAAAAGAATGGACAAGAACAGATTGGATCTTACCCCGACGATCGAAGACTCCCAATTCTCGTCCAAATCAGTCCCATTGTTCGGTTTTGTGCCTCCGACGACTTCCGGATCTAGGGTTTTGTGCATAGAGAGTATCGTAGGGTTTTTGAAAAATGTTCGGGGCTTCCAAGAGGTGTTATTTATAGATAGACATGACCCAGGGGCGTCCAAGGTCAGCTTTGGTGAGTCTTGAGCCGCAAGTTGTTCAACCGAAGAAGGAAAATCCGGATTCGGGCGAGTGAATCTCGCAACCGGCGAAACTGCTTGCTGGCGCGGCCGTGGCGCGCCTTTCGCCTATTGACTGCGCGGCCACCGCGCGGATGCCGCCTGGACCCCGGTCCGGGCGGGTCGTTCGATCCGTCGTGCCTTTCCTCCTCTCTTTCGGACTTCTACCCCTCTATGCTCTCGGATTCCGATTTCCGGGCCATCTTCGGGTTCCGATTTCCTATCTTTAATTTTATTTGGATCTAAATTTACATTTGGACTCGAGTTATTGAGTCCATCGGTGTCGGGTTTCCGTGTAACCATTTATTCGATTAAATTGTCTTCGGCTTCCCGGGTTCTCGGAATTTGATTCCTTTTTAATTTAAATTCCATTTCTCATCTTTTATGATTCTTTATCCACTTATCATGTTTATTACATTTATTTATTTATTTTATGTTGCAAAATTCTCGGGTATTACAGTCTACCCTCCTTAAGAATCAACTTCGTCCTCGAAGTTGTGTTTCGGCTTTTCTCGTACTAAGGTCTTTTGTTTGTTTTATTATTTCGTGACTGAACTTAGAATTAAAACTTCTAAGTTGCCTACGTACCCTATGAAGGGATCAAGCCATAACGTAGTTCAAAATAATTTGCATTTGTTTATTTATTTATTCGGAATACATATTATCAAAAATAAATATCTATCTTACGGGGTATTACATGCCTATTGGGATGAAATGGATCGACTCTCTGTCCCTGATTAATGTTCTGCATAACTGAGAACATCTGTGGCATAAGCTTAACGAAATCGAAAGGCATAGGCCTTAGTGGCAGTGGTGGTGAAACTGGTTCGTCCTTATGGCGAAGTCCCCCATCAACTCCCAACAGTTCATCCGAATGAAGGCCCGACTCTTTAGTGAGGTCATTCTTTCACCGATATAATACTGCCCATCATCACAATTTAGTGGTCCCGAATTTCTATGAGGCCTTTCCCGCCTCTCGGTTTCCAACTCTGCGTGACGGTATCTTGTACTCAAACATAACAAACCATTGAGTAACATTCGGTAATGATACCAAATATCAATTAAGTAAGTATAGATCTCCCGGGATATCCTTATGGATTGATCGTGGTTTGACTCACAAACCACAACTCAAGCTCATAAGGTACGCAGTTATCCCAAAAATAATGTAAAGCAACAGGAATATAAGCATGGTCATATACAAATCCTATACTATATGCATTCCTCCACACACCTCACCACATGCTTGTGTCAAATTCTAAGCACATAAGAGCACACATGGCTCTGATACCAAAATGTAACGCCCCAAAAATTTTAAACCAATTTTTGTGACGTCGCTGCCGTGTTATCTCCCTTAAACTGTTGGCCAGTCAATTTAAGTTTGATAACACGAAGCCTGGTAATCAGAAAATCCAACAAATCATAATATCTGAGTAACAGAGTAAGCAACAGAAACAAGTCCATCATATAATCATAACAACTTGGCTACAAGCCTCATACAGTACCTCACCTCGGTACTTGAAACTTTTGACAGATTTCCCACACGAGTATTTTTAAGAAAATAGGATAATCCCGGTTTTTTACTTTTATTTAGTGAAAATCGATTTATGAAGGCGGAGTTGGGATTAGGGATATATTTATAAGTTGTCACGTTTTTATTTACTCGTGTTAAGAAACTGTGCCCCCTAAAGCGCACGGATTAAAAAATTGCAGTATTTATAATAAGTACCGGATCGTTCACTAGAGGATGTGCGATAGAAGCAGGGCCCACGTCGTTTTATAAGATTTTCCACTCGGTTACTCGATTCAAGTTTGTGTTTTTAACTATCATCTACTTGACATAATTTAAACTAAGCTATGAAAGCAATTAAAATAAAGCAGATAAAATCATTCTAGAAAGCGAATTAATTTTAATCTAAGAAAGCAATAAAATTATTCTAAGAAAGCGGTTAAATTATTCTAAGAAAGCAGATTTAAATTGAGATAGAAGGGACAGGGAGAAAACAATAAAAATTGGACAAGATTCAGATAAGACACAATTAAACTTCCATTTTAATACACAGATCTTTGTTCGGGATAATCCTTTCAGTTGGCTAGTTCTCATCCTCTCTATACCATGTTCCCTTTAACAGACAGGTACTTACAGTAAGAGTTTACATGCTCTTAAGACAACAAAATCTAAGATACCACAAACTCGTAACTTACCTTGCAATGCCTTGCAGGAGTATGTTAGTCATATGTGGTGGACAAGCAACACCTGACAAATCAATAGTTGAAGTGTCAAGTACTGCTATCATTCCCCCATGTCACGCCCAAAGATTCTAATTAAGCCCTGAACTATCCCTTAACTCTCAGTCCTAGTAGCAGTTAGAAGATCTAGTGACACACCCGAGTGACCTCTACGAAAGCGATTAAAGAAAGCAGTAAAGAAAGCATTTAAAATCCTATCACTCGGGAGTTTCAAAAGCTTCGTACTGGTAGTAAAAGAAAGCCCCCAGTCAGAATGACCGAGCGTGGATCAAGAATTCCCGAATCTCGGTGAACCGCTCACAGTGTTCACTTCCTTTCGGGTGGTTATGAGATACAAACTAATGAAACGAACTAATAGATTAGTTCGTTCCGGATGCACTCACTCAGGACTCAAAAATAGGCTTTGGCAGAAGAGGATAGCAGTTGAAAGGAACTCAACCCTATCTTAGAAAATAACCAAGGCCTACGCATTGTTCCTCAAGAATTATCTATCACACTGTATTTGAATCCAAGTGGATCCCATCTCGGTGTGACAGTTAAGACTAATTCCCAACACATAGCAATTTTTGGAAAATAATAAATCTTTGAAAATCATTCCCTAAACAGGTACTAGACTCTCAATTAAAACACAGATCCTTTCAGTCTAGGTGAGACCTAATCGCTGACTCTGCTTCTAATTTCCCAAAATCAATCCCCAGTCAAATGTGAATTAGTCATAACAGTGGAATTTATCCCTTACTTAGATCCGGATTTTATAAATGAATTTTTGTTGGAAATTTATTGTGAGACATCTGATTAAATCATGACTTCTATGTCCAATGGAAGGATCCCAAAATAATTATGACCACAATATTTAAATAATAGTATCATGCATAATTTTATAAGGAAGTGTAAAATTAATTAACCCAAAATATAAGGCGGGTTTAGACAGAAGTGAAACACGGAGATGAAATAGCCGGAGATGAGAAGAATTTATTTGGCTAAAAAGATGACAAAATAATCAGGATAGTCCGGACTGCAAACATTTGCTATCCAGGTCCTGACTATTCGAGGTGGGATGATTTTTAGACAGTGGGATGCCTTAAATGACAGTGATCGCTATCATCAAGATTCCTACCATCTGTGAATTGAGGAAAAACCTACATATTCTCTTACTATGATATTAGTCAAACAGTGTTGATCGACACCGTCTGATAATATTACAGTTTGAAATTCGGGTTTGAAGATAAAATAAGAAAATAAAACTGTATTCAACTAAGGACTGACTGAGTGGCTACTTCATTTCCCGGTAAAGGGACCGTTCGCCTGACCTCGTCAGTCACTATCCAAACCATGCAAAATAACAAATAGTAATTAATACACAGACTACGGGCTACTTCATTTCCCGGTAAAGGGACCGTTCACCAACATTATCCTATGATATTTTTCACTATTCGTATCACACATCACATATAAAGACAAAATAAATAAAAGAAAATATTTTTGGATTATCTTATATGAGAGACATTGGTTTCTCATGCAAGGGTATGGAAATTAATCCATAATCACTCGTCATGGTCTAAATAATCTCTCATTCCATAATTAATTAATTATCTAATTACAGTCCGGATTATATACTTAGATCATTAGAGTTTAATTTTGTAGAAAAATCTTTTAATGAAAAATTGGACAAAATTCTTTATACCAAATTAATCATGGGTTGGAATCATTGGATTTCAACCTCAAAATATTAATATAAAAGTTCAATTAATTAATGGGATGAGATGGAGAATAAAAATTTGGCAAGAGAGTGCCATACATGTCTTGAGACAGAAATTGCTTCGTGAACCGTGGGTTCACGACGGGAGGATCACGACATGAGAGGTGGGAATAAAAGAAATTGAATTTTTAGAAATTTTAGGGTTTCCGTGTCGCTGGACAAAAATTATGTCGCGAGACGTGGTCTCGCGACACGGGTCTGGCGACACGGGGGTTGGAAGTCAGAATTTTTGGAAATTAAAAGAGATGAGGACCCAGTCGTGAGACCATAAATTGTGTCGCGAACCTAGGCTCGCGACATGGGTCTCGCGACTGGATAGTTTGTGAAATTTTGCTAAGTCATGGAAGCCCAGTCGCTAGACTTGAATTGTGGCGCGAGACATTGTCCCGCGACAGGAGTCTAGCGACTGGCATGGTCTAACAAAATATTCTAAGTATTTTGGGCTCCCAGTCGCGAGACCAAGAGTGTGACGCGAGACGTGGTCTCGCGACAGGTGGGTCTGGCGACTGGGTTTTGAAAAAAAATTTTAAGTGTTTGGTCCCATGTCGCTAGACAGAAAAATGTGTCGCGAGACGTGGTCTCGCGAAAGGAATGTCTAGCGACTAGGTTTTATAAAATTTTATAAAAAATTTCGGCAGCATAACACCTTAAGTTGCATTGCATAAGAGTGCGTTGTGATCCGTGGGATCACAACGGGAATATTACGTTGCAACCCTTGGGATCACAACGTGAGACAATACAATATAGGAAATAAAATATGCACAAACACTTTAATACTATCCCTTTTTAGATCTAATATACTAAAATTAAAATAAAATAAAACAAAATAAAAGAAACAAACTACCTAAGGCTAAACAGACAAGAACAGAACCAAAAATAAAATAAAAGATAAACAAGACTAATCTAAATACAAACTATGCTAACAAACTAGAATTAAAATAAAAAAAAAGAACTATATTAAATCTATCAAAGGATACATATCAAGTATTTATGCATTTATTAAATCTAAATAATGCAATTAAACCTAACTAAAAATAATAAAAAGTGGTCAAGTGATCAACAATGCAAAAATAAAGCAATAAATATTATGGAAGTGATCCATAACAATTTTTTGTAGAAATTTTCTTTTATAACATCACAAATCAAAATATATCCAAAACACCCATTGATTAAGTGTTTCAAATCCAAAATCAAAACTGTAAACAAAAATAAAAATATAAAATCAGGCTGCACAACTAAAAACCCATTTATTATCTAAATCTAAGAAACTAAAACTGAAACTACAATAAAACTATACTACATAATAAACCATCTATTCTAAAATTGCTTGGGAGCACAGTGGTGCCCCAAGGACCAGAACAAACTAATCTACAAAAAAAATGGGTGTGTAGCTACTGTTCAAGGGGGGGAGGATATATTTATAGAGAGTAGGAAAAACTCTAGGCCCAATTAAGGCCCATGTCACTAGACAAAATTGCTGTGTCGTGGAACAATTTGTGGCTAGGAACACAAAATATAATTGCATTTCACTTCAGGGCTGTGAGCATGACGGGACGGGAGCTCGAGCTCCAGGAGGAAGAAGACGAAAATTTTGCACTGGTGGAGCTGTGGTCCAGGGACTCCCTCATTCTTTAAGCACATGGGAATTTTGAAAAAAACATAGCACGTGACATGCTCCCTTTTATCTTTCTGTCTCTCTGTGTGGCGTGAGAGCTGCTTTTTTCTCTCTGTGTCGCGATGTCCCGTGGCGCGAGACTCACCCAGTCGCGAGGCCATGTGTCTAGCGAGTGGGTCTCTGTCTTTAGTCTCTCTCACAGTCGCGAGACCATTTTTCCAGTCACGAGGCCACGTCTAGCGACTGGAGTCTTGGGACTAGGGGTTCCGGACTGGATTTATCTCTTGTGTCCCTAAACACCCCAGTCCTTAAACACTTCCCAGTCCTTAGACCATGTCTCACGACTGCTTTAGTCTAGCGACTGAGGTCCCGAGGTCCGGATAAAATTTATTT